>CABFOW010001054.1:156882-173854 GCA_902141385.1 Timema californicum
AAAAAAAACCTTTTCAACAAAAACTCATTTTCCATTTCAAACAATCCTCTGAATGGGGAAGTATTTTGTCTCCTGTATTTTAATAGGGCCAATCCCCTAAGCCCCCCCCCTCCTCCTGCCTCATGGTCGCCAGTAACGAACCTTGTACATAATCCCAGCACCCTTGTGGACAGACGTGTTTCAAATCAACATATGCACACACACACCCTGGTTACTACTGTCCATCTCATTCCTCTCTATTTGTCCGTTTATCTGGTCCTTTGTTGTGTTCTCTGTCTCCCGTTTACTTAACTTAGCGATTTGGTGTCCGTATAGTGTTTTTTTTATCACCGCAAACTCACTCACTACCTAGTCAAGCTATACGCAATAATAATAATAATAATAATATTTAGCACCGCGTCTTACTACCCGTTCGGGTTATACGCTTTAAGTACTAATTACACTAAAGGATTAGGAATTGAGAAGGTTTAATCAGAGGAAGTGAACCCGCATTTGCGTGGAAGGAGAGTGGAAAACCGTTTAGGAAAAACCACCCCCAGTTCACCCGACCGAGATTCGAACCTCGATCTCCCCGTCCTCAGCGCAGTAGAGCTCAACACGACAAGCGCGTTAGCCAACTACGCCACCGAGGCGGGTTAAAGCTATACGTATTTACTCTAATGGAGTAGGGGTGAGGAAGGAGGTAATATACCTGCATTTGCGTAGAGGAAGAGTGGCAAAAAAAATGTAGGTCAAACCACCTTCAATAGACCCAAGCGGGATTCGAACCCCTGCCATCAGCAGAATAGTATTATGCCGGGATCACGATCAACTTAACGTTAACTTAACGTAAATGACCTCCTCTTGTGTTTAAATGGAAGCGATCACGATGCGGTTAACTTATCGTAAGAGATGTCATGGTAGGTATTTCACGTTAAGTGAAGGTTACTTGAAATGTATCACGTGATCTAGACATTCAATCATTATGCGAGTGACGTCAACAGGGCTATTTAGTAATTCATTTGTAGTTTTTAAGACCAAGGTCTACTCTTTATATTTAGTTCTAGTGATCAGACATTTAGACAAAATAATTTAGCTAAAATAGGAAAGCTAAATTTATCAAAAAAAGTTTTGCAATGGATATTTATTATATCGATAGAAAACTATTAACATTCACAGATCATCACTTTACAAATCATAGATTATACTCGAGAATGGAGATGTTTGGCTCGAGTTGTTACGTTAAGTTACAAGAATCGTAATCACACATACGTTAAGTTAACTCTAAGAGAACGTTACGTTAAGTTAACGTTAAGTTGATCGCGATCCTGGCATAACACGATAGTGACACCAAGGATGTGTAAACTTATTTACAGGAGGGACAAATGAAAAATAATAAAAATTGACCGACCAAATACTTTAATTAACTAATCTTTCCTCAAATGTTTTTTTTAATGATAAGCACACATAATAGCACACATGAATATGTTCAAACACATTGAGAATGCGTATCACATACATACATCAATGGCTTAGTATGTTTCTAAATTCACTCAGAAGATTTATATGCTAGGGTGACCTGGCGGTCTAGTGGTAAGGTGTCAGACTTCTGTGCTGGCGGCCGGGGTTCAATCCTCGGTCCCGGCACAGAACCGGCACAGATTTATCTGATTTACAAACCCTTCCTTCACCTCTGACAAGACATCTTGAGAATGTGGGGAATGCCAGGCCTCCGCCGTGGTTCGGATTCCACGTTGAACTGTAGGTCCTCCAGTTCATCTCACAATCACCCTACCATTACACACAAGCGTAAGTGCGTATAACCCTAACGGGTAGTAAGACGTGGTGCTAATAATAATAATAATAATAATAATAATAATGATGATAATAATAATTTATATGCTGGGGTTTGGGATGTGTGGGAGGTGGGTGAATATCAGTCGGTTTCCAAGATCAATTTTCTTTAAGTTTCATGGTTGAAAACACTTGTTCTCATAAATATGAGATTGCAGATATTGTCATTAATTTCCGGACATAGTCTACCAAGTTTGGGAATGATGAGAGTCAGGGTGGCAAAATAATGAAACACAATGCAAAATATTTAAATTATCTATCCCACAGGCCAGATGTAAAACACAGGTGGGCCTTATTTGTTCCGTGGGCCGAAGTTTTCAAATCCTTTCCTTAAACCATTCGGCCACAGAAGCGCGCAGTACACATTTTATATTAACTATATTTACCAGTACTACCAGTGGCGTGGCGAGAATTGTTGCAGAGCAGAGCTTATTTAAGTTAAAAGTGTCGCTAAGCTCCTCAATAGAAAAACGAAAATGGCTTAAAGTTATGCTGTTATACGTCACTTATTTCCATTATTACCTATCATTGTTAAGTAAATACTCAAAATATAATTTAGAATATAATACAATAAATTATATAATATTCCTATTTAATGTCCCATAGACTTTGAAATATTTTCCAAATTAAAGTTGTATTATTAAAATCACAAATAGTTTTTATACAAAACGCTAAAACTATTCACTCTTTTCTGTCCAATAGCATATAGAAAATTGAAAGCCATAAAACAATAAATGATAAAATTTTAAGTGTTGCATATTTATGTGTGGCTTTACTAAAGATAATCGTGTATTTGTATCTTTATGTGACTATCATAAGTTCAATATTTTAATCCATATTATCTTTATTTACTCTAAAGCATTATGGTCTTTGATAAATACTTGGGTAGCTAGCATTAACAAACTTTTTTTTTCAAAATGTCTAATATCTCTCATTTTCAGTATGTTAAGTCATATTGGCTTCTCTATACCGGGGAATTAGTCAATGTCGTTAAGGGCATAGCATTCATGAAGGAAAATATCATCACATTGCTGTATATCTTATAGGGAATACTGTTATTAAACTTAAAAATCGCCAAAACAATCCTCAATTCTCATAATATTTTGATGTTACTCTATTAAAAATGGTGTATTTGTTTAAGAAAATATAGCTCTTATATTTCTAACAATTTACCATAATCTTCGAGCTATGACAATCCATGCCAAAAATATCTTTAAAAATATTATAATTTTGCGTTTTATGAAAATATATTTTAGTATAAAACTAACTTAAACTATATTTTAAAATAACCATACCCCTTCTCTAACAATCTAAAATTTTCTGAAAGTTTTCAATGCTTTTCGGCTTTTTAATCATGTAACTCCAGTGAAAAATTAATTATTAATTTAAAATTTAAAAATGACGTCAAATTGTAGATACAATTTTTTACTTTCTCATATCAATAGAAAGTGTAGTTATTGTGAAAAACATTGATCTAGAGACAATGACACATTTTTACGTTTTATGTGAACACGAACGTTAAACTTGGATTTCACAATCCTGCCTGTCCTCATGTTTGTATATCAGCCTGTCCCTGGATATATATCCAAAACGGTTTGATGAATATTGTTTAAACATAATATATTCAGATTTAATAAGGCTATAGTCGGTGAGCTGGTGGTCTAAGGGTAAGGTGTCGGACTTCTATGCTGGCAGCCGGGGTTCAATCCTCGGTCCTGGCACAGATTTATCCGATTACCAAACCCTTCCTTCACCTCTGACAAGACATCTTTTGAATGTGGGGAATGCCAGGCCTCCACCGTGGTTCGGATTCCACGTTAAACTGTAGGTCCTCCATTTCATCTCACAATCACCCTACCATTACACATTAGCGTAAGTNTATACATTAGCGTAAGTGCGTATAACCCGAACGGGTAGTAAGACGCGGTGCTAATAATAATAATAAGGCTATAGCTATTTTTTGACCTAGAACTTCAACTAAGAGTAGTTTGCTAACGCCTGATTTATTTTTTTTTACTTGAAATATTTTACAAACGTCTCCTGAAGATTTGGTTCCAGATTGATATCTTTGGATAGTTAGAAATAATAACAATATATATTTGTTTATGGGTTAAAATTCTTTTATGGTTAGTTTACTGGTGAAAGATTTTTTTTTCAAGAACTTGAAATATTTTACAATTGCCTCTAACGATTTGGTTCAAAATTTGTGTTGGAGGACTATTTTATTATTATTATTATTATTATTAGCACCGCGTCTTACTACCCGTTCGGGTTATACGCAATTACGCTAATGTGTAATGGTAGGATGATTGCGAGATGAAATGAAGGACCTACAGTTTAACCTGGAATCCGAACCACGGTGGAGGCCTGGCATTCCCCACATTCACAAGTTGTGATTAATACACGTCTTGTCAGAGGTGAAGGGGGGGTTTGGTAGGACTATTTTACATATCAATAATTATATATCTTTATTTATCTAAGATAGTTAATTTATGGTTAGTTTAGTTACAACAAATTAGAGAAGATTCAAATGTCTTGGAAATTGAAATATAATATATAATTAAAAATGAGGATATATAAAAAAATTAATGATAAGCGAGAACAAGTTTTTATTTTTACTAATAACAATTAATTTTAAGGTAGTTATTAAATGATTAATTTTAAAAATATCAATATTGCGAAATACATTTAAAACAATTTGGTTTAAAATTTATATATAGTGAGATAAATTATTCTCATTAACAAGAAGGTGTATTTGATATTAGAAGTAAAACTTATTTAAGGGTGGTTTACAAAAAAAACTATTTTTGAAAATTATCTTCGAAGCTGTGATGATAAAAAATGAGAAATTTTGTACGATTGTGTCATATCATTAATTTTTTTAAACTAATCTAGAGCAGATCTCATGATTAAAATCATAATTATTTTAAATTTGTATACAATATAAAGATATACCTATTATAATTTGAAAATAATAAGATAAAATAACCCTTGTCTAAAATAATGCCATAGTTAAAAACGTTGTGACACGATTAAATTTTTATCTCAATTTAAAGTTTAGAAATACTCAAACTCCTATTTTTTATTGTTAGATTTATTTCCCAATAGACGTTGTGTTTTGTGAATCTTGTTTTACTGATACAATAAAAAAATGAGAGGTTCGCTTTTGCTGCAAACATGTTTTTTATAGGACAATAACTTTACTATTTGAATTAATTGAAATGGATATCACTATTTAAATTGAAATTTTGAACCCAAATTTAAATTACTATCCTCTTCTAATTTCCCTAAAAGTGTAAGCCAACATTATGAGATTAAAAGCTTTAAATTTACCCCAACTAGAATTTAGTATTCACTATGGTATGTCTCTAGATAGAGATTAATAATTATGAATATATAATTAATAATATATAATATTTAAACTAAATATTATAAGTGATCAATGGTTTATTTTGGCACGCACTCGTGAAATATATTTGAAAATAATTAAAAACTCGTTAGGAAGACGTTCGCTCTCAAACAACTAAAATATTTTCCTCATAATTTATTGAGAGGAAATCTAACGAGTTAACGACCTTCTATTTCCAGTTTTTTTTATGGCACAAAGATAACATTTTCTTTAAATTAAGATAATAACTATTATTCTCAAAAGACTATCGTTTAAAATACAAGGTAAATATAATCAACTAATTAAATATTTAACCCATGGTATGTACAATATAATGATTTATTAAATAGCAAAGTTATATTTGATAATTACAGTTAAATCCACATCTAAATATGATATTTGAATTAAAAAATGACACCTGGACACTGAAATCAAACCCAGGACCTTTGGCTCAGCCCCATTTAGCTCCTTTCTGGGGGAAAATTAACTGGAGTTATAGTTTGGGAAGAAAAAACGAATGATATTCAAATAAAAACCTCATAATAAAAACACTTCAACGTTTTTTTTAGCACCACGTCTCATTACCCGTTCAGATCATACGCCTATTTACTAATAATTCTAATGTTTTAGGGATTAGGAAGGTTTAATTGATAGGAAGTGCACCCGCATTAGTGTGGAAGGAGAGTTGAAAGTCGATTAAGCAAAAAAAAACACTCTCTGTGGACCCAACAGGGATCAAACCCCCATCTCCGCGTCTTCGGCAGTCTAGTCCAACACGAGAATAGTGCGTCAGAGCACGCGGCCACCGAAGTGAGCGGAAACTTTTTTAAGTAAAAGATTAAATTTGTTACATTTTATGGCGTAGTATCAGTTTATACGTACACTTTTATATTTTGTTTTAATAACGTTATTTTGAAGCGATAGCCGTTTCGTGAACATCAGCCTACCCATTACTACGCCAAGCTAGAGTTTTTAATTCTGTCACTTAGTGGATAAAATAATAAGTGAAACAATTTATAGGATTAAGGTTGACCTGGCAGTCTGGGGGTAAGGTAGTCAGACTTCTGTGTTGGAGATCCGGGGTTCAATCCTTGGTCACGGCACAGATTTATCTGATTGCCCAAACCCTTCCTTCACTTCTGACAAGACGTGTATTAATCACAACTTATGAATGTGTGGAATGCCAGACCTCTACCGTTGTTCGGATTCCACGTTAAACTGTAGGTCCTCCATTTCATCTCACAATCACCCTACCATTACACATTAGCGTAAGTGACGTATAACTTGAACGGGTAGTAATACACGGTGCTAATAATAATAATAATAATAATAATAATAATAATATTAGTATAAACGTCCACATATCATCTTCCGTCACTGGTGTGAGTTGCGAGATCTGAGTTTAGAATCTTCCAGCTCGGGTATTCAAAGCACAGAACTCCAATCCCTCACTCCTATTGCCCCCCCCCCTTTTTTTATCCCGTTTTGATTTTTGTTATTTGGACTTCCAGTTTGTTCCTTATTTTTTGTTAAGAATGGTTCAATTAAAGACCGTGATGTTGAGTGTCGTTTCTGTTCTAGCTTCAAGTTAGTTGATAATTCGTTTGCTGATATAATAAGTGTACCCCTTTTACTAACAGTGGGTACATTTTTACAGAAATCACGAGTACCAACGCGTCATTGCCTAACACGTCCTTTTCCATATTTTACGTGGCTGGGTAGCGTTTCACTCGGAAATCAAACAACGAAAAGCAAGCTCCGTCATAATTCACCTGTGATTTAATTTTACCTGGTATGGGCAGGTACACTCGAATACACTCCTCTGTCGTACTATCTTAACACTTGGTCCAGTACAATCATTGCCCCGTTTCTCAACGTCCGTCTTGTACCTCAACCCCGACTCCACTTTCCCATACTCCACCACATCAACCCCGACTACACTTTCCCATACTCCACCACATCAACCCCGACTCCATTGTCCCATAGTCCACCACATCAACCCCGACTCCATTGTCCCATAGTCCACCACATCAACCCCGACTCCACTGTCCCATACTCCACCACATCAACCCCGACTCCACTGTCCCATACTCCACCACATCAAACCCCGACACCACTGCCCCATACTCCACCACATCAACCCCGACACCACTGCCCCATACTCCACCACATCAACCCCGACACCACTGTCCCATACTCCACCACATCAACCCCGACACCACTGCCCCATACTCCACCACATCAACCCCGACTCCACTGTCTCATACTCCACCACATCAACCCCGACTCCACTGTCCCATACTCCACCACATCAACCCCGACTCCATTGTCCCATAGTCCACCACATCAACCCCGACTCCACTGTCCCATACTCCACCACAACATCTCTGCTCAGAACGAGCGAGGTGCCGTCTCGCGGCACACCTTCCAATCGGAAAAGGTGTGACGTAGACGGCACATAAACCAGTTTAGAAAGTACACGTTAAATACTTTATATATAAAAAAAATGGACACGCCCTTTCCAAGTCTTTCATCTAAGAGAACTTGTACCATTCGGTGAAAGAGGTTAAAAAAAAAGTTAGTGAAGTATCTCTTTTAGACGTAAGAGAATTGCGGGTTTTAGTGGATCCTTCAACCCAGGGGGAAGTTACCCACATCCTTGATGAGAGAGGTAGGATTAGTCGAGACATTACCTCCTGAGATAAGGTGACACACAAGCTTAAGGTCTCCTCGATAATCACCCACCCCCTGCCCCCCTTCCTGAATATGTATGAGGAAGCTAGGAGGATAGAATTACCTCGCGACATGTGTAATTACCTTTAAGAAACCTATTTCTCCGCAAGAGAGAGAGTGCGAACGCTTGTACAAGTCATCAATTGATCGTTTGAAATAAAACATTTTTTTTTAAAGTAACGACACCAGATACGGACAGAATATATCTACCTATAATAATCAAATCTTAACCTAAATTGTGGGTGTAGGGTACGTGAAAAGGGCATAGTGTTTTTTTTTACGGGAAATCTTTCTTTTTTTACCTATATAAATAAAATATTGCTCCAGTAAAAACATATAATTTAATTTTCTTCACATGATGACCTCAAAATTGGTTGAATATCTCTCATGAGCTTAGCGGTATTAGATGAGAAACTTTTTAAATGAAGATTAAAAGTTGTCATTACATTCCAGGAGGACACCCTTGACAGATATTTAACAACTGTTGATATCACAATGGGAAGAAAATTAAACTATGTTTCTATTGTGAGAATTATTTGATTGATTTGGACCCCAAATAAATTATATACATTTTTTTAAATTATTATCTTTAATTCCAGTTCCCTAACTGCCAAATTATCAATATTACTGTAATTATAAATTCTATCGTTTAAAAGAAAACAATAAAATCCTAAAAACAAATTGTATAAGCCAAACTAATTCCCATTAGTTTTAAAATTCAAAGAATGTACTGGCCTTGTAAATCAGAGAAAAGGATTACATACAGCCATTGATCAGTTGCCAAAACTTATTTTTATCACCGCGTCTTACCACCCATTCAGACTATACGCATATATGATAATTACTCTAATGTGAAAGGGAAGAGGTAGGAAGGTATTTTAGAAATAATATACCTGAAACTGCGTGGAGGGAGAGTGAGAAACAATTTAGAAAAAAAAACACCTTTAGTAGACCTAACCGGGATTAGAACCCTTATCTCCCCATCATCGGCAGGCCGGTCTAACACGAGAATGAAATTTTAAGACTGTTTGACCACAAAAGCGTATTAATATTTTTTTTGTTAAACTCTCTCTATGTATTTAATTATATAAAAAACAATTATAATAAAAACTGTTGGTGTGACACGTCTTGCTAACCATCCGAACTATAAACATATACACACTAATGAGGCAGGAGGAGGAATGTAGAAACGTATAGGAAATGTACCCACATTTAAGGAAAAAAACAGGATTACATTCGACAAGGATTTGTACCCATCCATCCTGACAGCCTGCAAACCAGACAAGACGAGATTGATGCTCAAAAGCGTGTATTTTAATTCAGCCACCGTAAAGAATTTTAGATACAAATTTTTGTACAGCCCTGCTTCTTAATATCTGTTAGGATTATAATCTTATGTAATAACTAAGCTAATGTGCTTGGGATGAGGAAGGTTAGACTAAGATGAAGTGTACCTACATTTGAATGAAGGTAGAGTGGAAAATCATTTAGGATAATCCTCCCTCAGTATACCCCAACGGGGATTTTATACCGGATTTCCCCCTTCACCGATCAGTTGACTATCGTGAGAGTAACGTCTTAAGACAGTTCAGACACCGAAGCGGGTCTGTGCCTTTTTATGTTTTATTATTAGATTATAATAAAACCTTTTAAGTAATTAGCTTCATGGATTTATCGGTTTTTATTCGATTACTTCGTAGTAAAATTCTACAACATTACCGGTGGGTCGTGTTGAGCTCGACTGCTGAGGACGGGGGAGATTGAGGTTCGAATATCGGTCGGGTGAACTGAGGGGTGGTTTTTCCTAAACGATTTTCCACTCTCCCTCAATGCAAATGCGGGTTCACTCCCTCTAATTCAACCTTCCTAATTCCTAATCCATTAGAGTAATTAGTACTTAAAGAGTATAACCCGAACGGGTAGTAAGACGCGGTGCTAATTATTATTATTACGGTGGAGCGTTAATAAAACGCAAGCTAAGCTCAGTGTCGATTACTGTCTATACAGGGTGATTCAAAAAAATACTGTAAACATGTTAATGTTATATTGATAAAACTAAAAATACATTTTTCGTTAATGAACGTGTGTCTACAGACGTCACCCTTAAATGCTAGAGAGAGATGTTGGTATTTACAAAAGTTTTTCCATTTCCATCGGCCGCCTCCATAAGCTAGATTCGTGTCTTTCGTCTCCATATGAAGTCGCGTTACGAATGACGGCGGCGAAAAAAAAGAAGAGAATTAACGTGCCGCTCAGCAACGCCCTCTAGCACCAACGGTGACGTCCGTGGACGCGCGTTCATTAACAAAAAATCGTTTGTCTTAAGTGTTCCCTAAACAGTTTCACGTAATGTTTTGTACAAAATTGCCCCAGACAAATTAGGTTTATCACAAGTTTTGCCCTCCGTGGTTGGTAAACCAAAAAAAAAAGAGACAAATCTCTCATTCAAGTTTGTACCAAAACGTTTTTGAATCTCCCTTTATGATAAAATTATTTTCGACAAAATAAAATAAACACATTAAGTTTAATTTTTCATCCATAGGAAGGTAAACGATTTTTTAATACCGTTCGTGCGCATTGATATTTGAACATGAGCTTTTTAAATGAAGATAAAAGATCAGAATGAGCGATACCCAAAGCAAGTATTCAACATCTGTTGAGAGTAATATAGGTATCAAATAAAATAAAACTTCTATAATAGAGAAATATTTTATTTATTTTAGTTAAAAAATTATTATTTTTGTATTTAGAAAACTTCAAAAACACTGACCATAGCTAACTTTATATTCCACACCCCACCTTAAACGAAAGATGCTAAGTTAAACTTTATCTCTCTACCTATTATAGTTTTCATCTTAGAGTGTTGAATAATTAAATATAAAATATACTAGACAGTAAAAGTTAAATCATCACTGAACAATAATATTGCTAACACAAATTCTATATATAAACTAGATATAGTAACAGATTTTTCTAAAAAAAATTAAATCAAGCAAAACTAATTTAATATTTTTCAAAATAATATGAATCGTAAATTTAATATATCATATATGAAATGGACCCTAAAAAATATATTATAAAGAAATTAAAATATTCGTCATAAGTACTCACCAATGTTGTGGTAACGTAGAAAATGAGGTTCAAAACTAGTAGCTTCCACTTTTTACTTGAAAAATAAAGTTTTTTCCGTACTAATAGCATGTAATCCTATCAATAGTACATGTATTACAAAATGCGGATGGCATATAATAGGATTGTTGTGATAATTTAGTCATTTTAATTAGTCAGTTAAATGAAAGAACTGATACTTTAAACACATTTTTCGAATCTATTATAAAGGTAAATTTATCCTGATGATTTTAGATTCACTTCTTAATAAATATGTATCTTATTTCACTTCTTAATAAATAAGTATCTTATCATTTTATTAAATCTCTAAGACCTAATAAAACTTGTGTATATTTATTAGATATATTAAATACGTGATTTTTAACGGAACATTTATTTATCTAGAGACGTATATCAAATATATTTGTTGGTTTTTATTCACTTTAGATATAGTTTAACTCGCAACCAGTAGTTATATTTAATCTCGGAGCTATTAGTATTTCAAACAAACCTTTAAGAACACACACGTAGTCTAGTTTCAGGAGAAATGTTATTTAAATTTATAGCGCAAACGCAGTTCATTTGGTGCAGTAATGAACACAAAGATAAGGAACTATGCTATAAAATAAATTTTACGTTTTTCGTGAGATTAAATAATGTTTAGCTCCAATTTAACACTAGAAAATCAACATAAACGTAGTAATATTTTTTTAAATTACACTATATACTTTGGTCAAATTACTCCGAAAATTTTGAAATTTAAAATGTCATCTTTTTTTTTATCGATTTAATTTAACTTAATTTTATAATGTATATATTTTTTTCAAGATATTTAAATAATTTGTTGTTGAAAATTAAAACTAATAAACTATTATATATATTTTTCTTTTAATTGAATCAATATCTAGTACTATTTTGAACTTTGATTTTTTGAAAAGACGCCGATGAACCCGAACTCGTCAAGCGTCGGGTCGCTACTGCAGGTCTTTGGCCGGCCTAACTGCCACTCCCCCTTACGACACCCGAGGACACACGGAAACTGCCGACAATACACGAGGTAAGATCGAAGGCTCATGTCTGGGATGGAATTTTTTTTTATAGGTCGTAAAAACTAATCTAGACTTCATATTTTAATCAAGGTCACAAAATAACTATTTAGTTAAACGAGAAGGTTATTTAGGTAAATAATCCAGTGTCACGTTTTTGTATTGATCCAAGTGTCCCGAGATTGATACCAGAAAGGCCACTATTAAATTGAATTAATTTTCTTTCTAGACATGATAAATTATTATTTTTTGTTATGGTTGCTGTTTTTGTAACTGTTTTAAGCACCACGTCTGATTAATTGTTCATGTTATACCTATGTGTTGTAAATTGGGCTAATAAGTATAAATAAGATTAAATAATGATAATTGTATCCGCATTTACGTGGAGGGAAGGTGGAAACGCATTTGGAAAAAATTACCTTTAGTATACCCTACCAGGACTTGAACCCCAATCTCCCTATCAGTGGTAGTCTAGTCTAGTCTGCTCTAAAACACACGAGTAACGCCTTAGACAATTCGACGACCGAAGAAAGTTTTTTTAGTAATTAACAATAATAATATTTAGCGCCGCGTCTTACTACCCGTTCGGGTTATACGCTTTAAGTACTAATTACTCTAGTGGATTAGGAATAGGGAAGGTTGAATAAGAGGAAGTTAACCCGCATTTGCGTGTAAGGAGAGTGGAAAACCATTTAGGAAAATCCCCCAGTTCACCCGACCGAGATTTTTTAGTAATTAAAAGAAATAAATTTTATCGTGTACGACCGATTTGACTAAAGCTGATTAATAAACTAAAGAGACTAAAATGAATTCTCTCTCTTAATGAAAGAAGTCCAACATAAGAAAAATACTCAATTTTATATGATAATTTTTTTCTTTGTTCGTTCATTTAACTCAAAGCTTACGTGTAATATATTAGACTAGTAGAAGAGTTAATCTTAGAAGAAATGCATCGGTATTAGCGTGGATAAGAGCTGGAAAAGCCACAAAGATTACTCAAACCACCCACAAATACGCCCAGTTTAACTTGGAACCTTCACCTTAGTTATTATTAACACCGTGTCTTACTACCCGTTCGGATTATACGCACTTACTATAATGTGTAATGGTAGGGTGATTATGAGATGAAATGGAGGACCTACAGTTTAACGTGGAATCCGAACCACGGTGGTAGGCCTGGCATTCCCCACATTCACAAGTTGTGATCAATACACGTCTTGTCAGAGGTGAAGGAAGGGTTTGGACAATCAGATAAATCTATACCAGGATTCACCTTAAGTGTTAACGAAAAGCCAGTCCATTGGGAGACCGACAGTTTAGATTTTTTTTTTAACACCACGTCTTACTATCAGTTTGGACTAATACGCATATGTACTTATTACAATACTGTGTTAGTCAAGAGTAAGGTTACTTTTATAAAAAAATCTCAACCGCATTTGAGTGGAGGAAGATTGTAAAATCATTCACGAAACCAAATCTCAGCACATCCAACCAAGACTCAAACCCTGATCTCAACATCATCCGGAGTTTAGTCTATCGTGATAGTCAAGCCTTAGACCATGCGGACACAGAAACAAGCGCGTATATATATATATATATAATCATGACAATATAAGTATCCTATAAAACCAATATTTAACGTAATCGTGTACCCAAGGGAATCTAACAAGCAAATATTTTCTCTTTTTATATATATATATTTATTTATATATATACATTATATTCTTGATATGAATCCTAGCACGAATTACGTTTCTAAGTATTTTTTTTAAATTGTCTGTATTTCTCTTGCTTGTTCATAAAATGGTGATAAGTTGCTTATAAAGAAGTTTCTAACATGTATCGGAAAGATAATTTGGGTTGATGAATTAGTATTACATCCTTTTCAGTTTTTTTTACTCATCATTATTATCAATTTAGTTTTCGTATTACTACTTGCGAGCAACGGCCTTGGAATTTTTTTTTATTAAATTTAAATTGACTCTTATCTATTTCGTATCGTATCTCGTTATGCATTGTAGCATATAAAGAGGCAGACATCTTATAACACGTAGCCACTGTTGCGTGTTTTTCACGCTAATAAATTATCTTTCTTAAGATTATTATCTATGCAAAATTTTATTACAAATATCGATTTCATTTGAACATTTTTCTTGTATTGACAAAATAATTTAAAGATTTAAAATCAATGTTTCATTATTTCTAATTAAAAACTGGTTGGATAGATCGTTAATTAAAATGTTTGCACAGGATTATTGGAAACATGGCTGTCAGTATCAAGATTTTAAAGTCAATTCTAAACTATTTTACATTCAAAATAATTAAAGTTGCTGTATGAAAAGCTAGTCATGAATGATAATTTATCGTCTAATAAATCGTAAGTTTTATAGTTATTTATGTATTTGTTAAATTGTTTAAGTATGGGTTCAACTAAAAAACTCTACATTCTATATTGATCATGCTAAATGGATGTTTTACACATTTATTAAACTTTATCTTGATAAATAATGATACTAATTTATTAAAAAACAATAATAATGTTTGAGTCAGCTTATTAACAAGTGACTATAAATATCTGTTGAATACTAATTTTTGTAAACTAACAAACTGATAAAAACAGGGCTCAAGACGTTTGGTGCCATTAGGGATTTTCCTAGCTGAAAATAAATGGTCATTTGGATCATGTTGGCCATTGGAAGTTTGACGCGGTTAAGAAAATATGTTTTTTTAATCTTACCTGGTGGGTTTGTTATCATATGACTCACATATTTATAGACGGTGGAATAAGTTTTCGATGCACTGAGAAAGTGTTGTATTTACATTTATTGTGATGCTTTGTTTTTCAAATGTTATAAATATCAAGAGTTAGGTTAGGTTAGATAATAAAATGCAGCATCTCCTAGGTCCAAATCATCTTATTTGGTTGGTTCAAACTACACCTATTTATTTTATAAGCCTGTGCCTAAACGTCCTCTTTATATTGGTGCAAACAGGTCGCTTTTCTAGGGGGTTACGCCAAACGTCCGACAGCCTAAAAACGTGAATTACAGACTATGAAAAATAAATCTTAAACACAACTTTTATAGTATTATTATTATTATTATTATTATTCGCACCACGTCTTACTAACCGTTCGGGTTATACGCACTTACGCTAATGTGTAATGGTAGGGTGATAGTGAGATGAAATGGAGGAACTATAGTTTAACGTGGAATCCGAACCACGGTGGAGGCCTGGCATTCCCCACATTCACAAGATGTCTTGTCAGAGGTGAAGGAAGGGTTTGGTAATCAGATAAATCTGTGCCGGGACCGAGGATTGAACCCCGGCCGCCAGCACAGAAGTCTGACACCTTACTCCTAGACCACCAGGTCACCCCTTTTATAGTAGAAGATTACGGAGAAATAAAAAATGTAGACGAGTGCCATATTTTTACTTTCTCGCTATCTTAAATGTACAGAAAGTATAGTGATCGTCAAAAAAAAAAATTGAACTCGATTTTGATAAATCTTGACGATTCATGACCACCTGAAACAAAAAAAAAGTTGTTTTTGATTTTCCATCCGTCTGTCTGTCTGTGCCTCCAACTAGAGCCTAAACTATTTTACCGGTCAGGCTAAATCTTGGTATCTAGGGTTCTAGGGTTTTCATAGGGTTGCCCCAAGGGGTTTTTGGAATTGGATATCTAGCCCTAAAATTGAGGGTGGTTTACTGAAGGGCAAGAAGAGGAAAAGTCAATTTCCTCAAAATCGGCAATAACGATTTTGATTAAATTTTATTTCTCAACATTTAGAAATATTCCAAACAAAATGGCTTCTCTCAATATTTCGGTAAAATGACTAAGGACACCGGTCTGATGCGTAAATTATCTTTTCTTATATAATATATCCTAAACTATTTGAATTATGAAATTACTTATCGTTACAAATATGTAGGTCTCTTTATAATACAAATATTTTATAAGAAGCATATTTTTATAAAACCAATTACTTTCAAGCTATACGTAAATAAGTGTATTTTTTACTTTAATTTTTTGAACAAAAAAGGTAAAAGTATTGCGACCGCAAAAGAAAACCTAACCTGAAATATTGATGGAAATAAACGTCTTAAGCCCCCCCCCCCGCCCCAACTCTAAAAAGTGGTCTTTGCAATGACGTCTGTCTGTGTGTCTGTTTAGACTTAAAATTAAGAGTAGTTTAAGAAAGGGCGAAAAGAGAAAAAGTCAATTTTCTCAAAATTGCCTAACAATTTTGATTAAAATTCGTATATAACTTTTTATAAAGATTATAAATAATCCGTATATTTTCATTTAACCATGAAAATGAATTTTAGGGTACTTTACAGAAGCAGAAACTTCCGTATCTCTTCAACTATTTGAGATACTAAATAACTTTTCGTTGCAAAATTGTAGTACTATTAAAAATAAAAAACTTTTATATGAAATATATTTTTATAAATTCAACCGTTTCTGATATATTGGCAAATATATTAATACAATTTTGTGAGCATTATTTGTAAAGAGACACTACTTAAGTTCTAACGCAATAATTCTCCAGTATCATAGAGTAATTAAATATAAGTCTCTCTAAAAGATTGTTCCATTTATTTTATCTAAAACATGCAACATTCACATTTTTCACTGGGAAATAAAATTAATATGTCATAGATCTATTTTGTTTCATACTTTCAAATATAATACAAACTCTTAAATAATGTTTATAAATTTTAAACACTATTTAGGAATAATGTTTTTTCTTAAAAGTTATTATCAAAAATTAACTTGCATTTCTATTTCAATGATGTTCTTAGTACCTTTTTACTTATTTGATAAAATACATAAACATATATATATATATATATATAT
>CABFOW010001055.1:0-36430 GCA_902141385.1 Timema californicum
TGGAGGAAGAGTCGAAAACCATTTAGGAAAAACCAGCTTCATTACACCTGACCAAGAGTCAAACCTCAATATCCCCGTCATCGGCAATCTAGTGCGAGAGTAACACCTTAGACCCTGTGGCCACCAAAGTGAGTTTTGAGATCACTCTGTGTAGGAATTAAAGTACAAATACCAACTGAACATGTTGGATACAAGCTGGGGAAATAGGGAAAACCTGAAAATGTCTGGGAATTTAATAAGAAATAAGGAAAAAGTCGGGGAGTTTAAATACATAGCTATTTCTGCACCAACATGTTTCCAAACAAGTTGAGAGATTTTTATTCTACTAGGTTTGTTTTATAACACATTTACACGTTAATTAAACATTTAATAAAGAACCTATAATAATGTTGATGTTTAGCAGCCGTTAGGATTGTCTTCGAAAATATGTAATCAATGTAATACACAGAAAGATCGTCATTCACAAAATAATACTCTAAGAAATATTGTCCGAAAAAGTTGGAGAATTCAGGTAATTTTCTAAAAAATGTTTTGTAGCCTCCTTGCTAAAGTAATAATATTGTTTTTTGACATAAAAATTGTCTAAACACAGACATTAATTCTCATTCCCTTAAATCACCCATTTTGTGAAATTTTGAATATTTACTTGGCTAATTATTTTGAATTACTAGCATGGCAAGACGTCGTTACCATCGGGGCAGTGGACTGCGCAAACGATGACAACAATCCGCTCTGTCGGGAATATGAAATTATGTACTACCCGATGTTGAAGTTTTTCCCATCCGACTCCAAGTTGGGCTTCTTGGGGAATGAAATGGAGAAAGGTAAAACTGTAGACAGCATCCGCACCGCTATAGTTGAGCTGTTGAGGAAAGAGCAGACAGCCGGCAGAGGAGCTAATTGGCCAAATCTTACACCTTACAGGTAAACATAAATTTGGCTTCCATACTATTTCACACGAGTTGTCCCAAGCTCACAACTTAGCGATAAACATACATTTCCCCTAAATTCCTGGATGGCCACACAGACCAAGTCAAATTTATCTAGTCTGTTCTTTAGATTGAAAAATTGCACCTGAACACGGGTTTAATTCTCATGTCCGAGTGTCATTTCTCAGTTCAAATAATAATACAGGAAACGCTTTCGAACAATTTCATGAAATTATACAGAGAGTTCTTCCCTTGTCACATTGCCTGTATATTGAACGAGAGCAAGGATACAAGGACTTGAGACTCAACAAGCAAAAGGAAACAACACTTCATGTGGTCTAACGTGCTACTCTCGCAGTAGACTAGACTGATTATGACGGGCAGATTGAGGTTCGAATCTCGGTTGGGTTTAGTGAGGGTGGTTTTTCCGAAATATTTTTCCACTCTCCCTCAACACAAATGTGGGTATACTCCCTCTAAATATAACCTTCATAATCCCTAACACCATTGGTTTAGTTAGTTTATAGGCGTATAACCCGAGTGGGTAGTAAGACACAGTGTTAAAATAAACCACACATCGTACTAATATTTGCTCCTTTATTTCCAGGAGCAACGACGTGAAGAACTTGTGGAAAAATGTTCTAACAAATGTCCAGTTTATATTTCTCATTTTCGAAGACACAGATTCGTTGACCGGTATGGAAGTGATATTAGACCTACATGTTATCAAGAGTATTCAAATTAGATATGTTACCAATGAAAACGAAGCACTTGTTAAACTAATGGGCGTTTCCATGTTTCCGAGTATCGTTGCTTTGGAAAGTAATATGAGTGTCACACCGTTGAAAACGAGCGATTCCAGCAGGTTGTCTTTTAGAAAAGTGATCAAAACCTTCCTTAAGGCTCGCAACATAGATGTTCCTAAAGAGGAAACGGTCGTCGATCCTGGTGAATGGAGCAACATCAAGCCTCCAGATTTAGTCGCCATCATGTTGGCGGGCGAAGAAGAAAAGAAAGCCTTGGAAATCAAAGCGATGGGGGATGTTGTTTTTCAAGCAGATCTAGAGAAAACTGTGATGTATGCTTTGCAGCATGAAATATCTGTCCACAAGTCAATATCAGGTAATGCGTTAAAAGCATTGCAGAACTATTTATCAATTCTGTGTAAATATCTCCCTATTAGACCGCACGGTGTGACATTCCTCAAAAAACTCAGGGACAAAGTGTACGAAGCCATTGAAATCAAAGGAGAAATGTTTTCGAATTACATGAAAGAACTTGAAAATGAAGTGGGTACTCCGTTTTCTATATCAAGTTCACAAGATTGGATCGGATGTAAAGGTAGCGAAGGTACCTTCCGAGGGTTCCCATGCGGTACATGGACCACGTTTCACACACTGATAGTCAACTCGGTCCTTCAAAAGGGTGATGAAAAACAGTTTGACAGTCTTGAAGTTCTTGAAGCCATGCTCGGTTATATCACACATTTCTTTGGTTGTCAGGATTGTTCAAAACACTTCCAGTCTATGGCTTCTGAGTCGATGAGGTCCTCTGTTTTTGAACCAAATGACGGTATAATGTGGTTATGGAAAGCTCACAATAAAGTTAATAAAAGATTAGCCGGAGATACCTCTGAAGATCCACTTCACCCCAAGATTCAGTTTCCTTCGAAAGAGACCTGTCCCTCGTGTAGACGTCATGACGACACTTGGGACGAAGAAGAAGTGTTGAAACACTTGGTCAAGGTATACGGTAAAGACCATATCAACCAAATGAATACAGCTTCGAAACCTTCCCTTGAACTTCAAGCATCCGGGAGAGAGAGTCACAGATTGAAAGAGGTGAAACTTGGAGGTAACGAGTCAAATTTTATCGAAATAACCGACAACGGTGATAAAATAACTAAGCGATTTGGTTGGAATTTTAATAGTTTTGACATCAGCTTGTGTGTTATTTTATACATGCTTTCTGCCACAATATTAATCTTAGTTTGTGTCAAGTTTGTAATGAGAAAACGATATAGAAAGAAGTCTTATGTCCATGACCTTTTTGGGAAGGTATAGTTACTTTGTATCTCTGTAAATACAAACTTGTGTGCACATTTTTGTTATTGTTCATCATGATGCCATGGCATAATTTGTGTGTATATAGAACAGTGGATTTTATAATTTTTAACTATGGGTTACATTTTAACAAAAAATGGTATAAAAACTGCTTTAGTCACATCGTGCTTATTGGTCATCAGTAGACGAAGACGAGAAGTTAACAATTTGGATTGGGAATTCTGTATACAAATATACTATTGTCATTGTTTATTGATATATAATGTGATAGCACCTTTCTCCAATAGCGAGTTTGTTGCCTGTTCCATGGTCACAAAGCATATATATATATTTATCACAAATTTGGGTTGTTTTTATTCGTAATATTATATGTTGACTTTTTTTTTTTGCATCAAAAGTTTATTTGTATATTTAAGTGGGCCAGAAATTAAACACCATGACCTCAGTAGAGTATGGTGAGAACATTAATTTTAATACAATTATTTTAAGTTCCTGAAATACACATATTAAAGTATGTTATGTCATTATTTTAGTATATTAATAACATAACTTATTTCTTATTTTATTTTTTTAAGTACAATGTATTATTGTTATATAACGAGTTTAAATTTAAGTATTTTAGAAACTAACTATTGTTGTGAAAATACTTTATAATATTATTTCCATAGCTCTTAATTTTCCTAATTTCTACTGGTGGTTTGATTTGATGTGACTGAAGATTTGGAGCCAATCACCAACTAAAACGATCAAAAATTTTGTAGAGGAAGGTCTGCTATAACTCGGTAGTTGTGTTCTGTAAAAACACTGAGTTATAGAAAACATTAGTTAACTAAGAAAATAAAAGTTATGGAGTTAGGGGTAGGTAGACTGATCAGATCTATGAAAAATCACTTTCCATTCATATTTTGACATATTTTTTTAGTTAATTTTGTTTGTATATTATCTACATTGTGTTTTTTTTATCATAGATAATGATGCTAAAAATTAAATAGATAGCATTATGAGGCAGAGATAATACATACCTTGATTACATAAGGCAGAGTATACTGTAAAGTGCATTGCGATTGTGTTAGGTTATTTACGGTTACAGCACTAGGAATGAAGAAACAAGGTACTAGCGCAAGAAATGATGAAAAACAACGCTCGCGCACATGATATAAATGGTAGCAGTGGTGAGAAATTAGCACAATACATGCGGGGAACCACAATGATCTTTGGGGAATCCCGTATTAGCCGTCTCTGGACCGTATTATCAAAAATAATATTCCTGTTTCATTGATCACGTTATAACCAAATCGCATGGTAAAAACACGCATTATAGAACAATTAGTTTTATTTTAATAAAAAAAAACAGGCATATTACGGATTATAAATGCTGGTCAATAGGAAAAGAACCCTTCTTTTAAAAATGTTTCTATACACTTTATTTAAAAATATGGCAATTTCTTAAAATATTTATATAATGTAAAGTATTAAATAAAAAAAACAGTGACATTATTTTGATTTTTATACATTACTTTTTGTGTTAAAAGATGATAAAATTCACTTTTGTGTTTGAAAAACCTGGAAAAGTCAGGAAATTTCAAAACTTACAAATAATATCGCCTTTGATAGTATAACTTTCAATTGAAAAAAAATAATCATCTATGACAAAATGTATTGATTTATATTTTATTTTAAATAAAACTAACATTACGATCATTATGCTGATGAATTTAGAGTTTGTCTTCCATTATATGTTGACTAAATTCACATGTATTTGTGTATATTTAGAATTACCTTATGAACAAATTACCTGAATCTTCACATTAGTTTTTTTTTAACTTAAGTTTGTCCATAACCAGTATATTTTCAAATAAAATAACTTTGAATAATATAATTCAAATTCTCAAATTAAATAGTTTAATCTTGTGAACATCAAGTGCAACAATGCATGTTAGTTATAGGCATGTTTTTGCGATTTAATTGGTTGTGTGTTGGTATCTAATGTTTTCAACTAATTTGAAGGGCAAACACAACTTTTGAGTTTTTCATAAATAAAGATGGTGTCAAATTGAGAACCATACAACACTTGGGTTGGCTTTCATTCTTTAAATTTTAAAGTAAATCTTAATAGTAAAAAAGACCTGCCTCGGTGGCGTAGTTAGCTAACAGGCTAGTCATTTTCATCTAGACTGCCAAGGGGAGAGAAATCATGGTTTTATTATCGGTCGAGTGGACTAAGTTTTTTTCAAAATTGTTTTCCACTCTCCCTCCACGCGAATGTGGGTTCACTTCCTCTAAATTCAACCTTCCCAATTCCTAATCCATTAGGGTAATTAGTACTTTAGCGTATAACCCAAACGGATAGTAAGATATGGTGCAAAACTCATTATTCACAGTTAAATTTTACTGTGATAACACTTAATTTCATTTGGATTTTCCATAATGTTTTGAAATTGCTGCTCATTTCTAATTGTATTTCGTTGAAACCTATCAAAAAGTATGTTTAGGAAAATTATTACCAAATTAGAAATTTTTTACCCGTCATGGCCATCTATGACACTGAGCACAGATCCAAACTGTCTGTAAACATTGATACCAATTCTATTGTAAAATCGCGCCTAATGTAAGCTATCAACGGAAAAGAAATGGATTTTAATTGTGATAACGCTTATGACATGGCTTTTTTAAAAAAAAACACAGCCTCTTAATATTTTGTTAATAATAATTTTTTTATTGTATGTTAATTTAATTTAATTTATTAGGGCACTGTGTGGAGTTGAATCCTGTGATTTTTAAAGGCACATACATAAACTACTCTTATCTTCAACTCATAAATCACCGGCTTAGAGGTAAAACTCACTAAGTAGCATTTTCAATTTTCAAGCCTCACTAAGTGAATGATGACTTTTTCCTGGCAAAGGATCAATCTTAAATTGTTGTAGTTGATGAGTTATTATTTAAAAACAATATATATATATATATCATATTCTGATAATTGAAAAATGACACCTGGACACGGGAATCGAACCCGGGACCTTCGGCTTAGTACGCCAATGCTCTTACCACTGAGCTATCCAGGATTCGTCCCGTGCCCATGGTCATTCTTCACTCATAGTTTAAGGCAGAGTCTGAGATAGACGTGGAAGTCGTCAGCTTATAAACATGTGATTATCTAAGATCACAGCCATCAGACAACGCAGCCATCAGCGACTCGGTAGTTGGCGATTTTGCGGCCAATTGACAATTATATATATAATTGTACAGGATTGCATATATTAATGAAACAAATAGCCGAAACTATTGTTAATGCATTTTAGTGGGGATATTCCCTCATAGATATCATATTCTGAAAATTGAAAAATGACACCTGGACACGGGAATCGAGCATTGGCGTACTAAGCCGAAGGTCCCGGGTTCGATTCCCGTGTCCAGGTGTCATTATTTTTCAATTTTCAGAATATGATATCTATGAGTAAATATCCCCACTAAAATGCATTAACAATAGTTTCGGCTATCTGTTTCATTAAAAAAATATATATATATATATATATATAAAAGTTTACCCACTTAATGACTTGTTCTTATTTTAGATCTTGAAATTTTGATACATACACACATATAAACTCATTTTAATCAAAAATGCACTTAATGAGTTTTACCTCTACACCGATGAAATATTTATATCAGTGATATAGCTTGTTGCACCTTTGTTATGAAACATGCTTATGTTCATGTGTTAAGAAAACCCTTAATAGACAACATATTTAAAATAAAATATTATATTTAGTGTAAACACACACTATTAATATTAATTAAAATAAGAATATTTTTGGCTCAACACTTTTGGACTTGATTATATATGTATTTATAATTTCATGACATCCCGCAGCACCCTTGTTGGGAATCACTGCTCTAGATTAGTGTTTCTGAAACTGTGGTATGCATACCTCCAAAGGGGCTCAAAAGGTTTCAGGTGGTATATGACTCGCCACTAAGTTTCATTAACTATTAATATTTTTATATGATAATTTTATAAGCGAATTAACAGATTTGGATGTGATATCTTGGTGGTATTGTATAAGCATTCTATACACTATGTTACAACTTTGTTTAGTTACGATACTTTGTTACGAAGGAGGGGGCAGTTTATCCCTATGGCTCTCTGTAGTTTTAAGAAAAAAAAATATTTAATTAATTTGCTAGGTTCAACTATTGAAATTACAATATTGCAATCACTTACTAACCTAAGTTGTGTTTATTCTCACAAACTTATTTTTTTTAATCTGGAAAAAATAAATAATCAACTATTAGTTTTTTTAGTTTTTTTACAGTGAGTGTTATTTTAAGAGTGAGTTTAATAATAGAAATGTTGTAAATATACATTAATATTTTCAGTTAATTCAATATAGAATGAAACGTGTTTGTATATCTTTATCTTAGTGGATAATTCTTCTCCAACATTCCCAGTTTCAGGGGCAAGAAATATTTGTTATATTACTAAGTACACCACAGTTAACTTATATTCCACGAGCTTTATAATCTAGTTATAGTTTTCAGAGTTCCATGATCATTTTATACTGTTTACTGAGAACATATTAATGCTTATCTTATTTAAAGGGAAATGGAAGAGAAAATGAGTTGAAGTTTGAATTTTTGTGGTTTTTTATGACAAAAACAAACCTTGCTGGAAAATAAATAAAATAATATTGCTTCAATATACGTCTCTGAATTTTATGCACATAATATACACAATGGTTCTTGGATATTTATCATTGGCAAAGCGATATTTGGACAATTTTTTTTTTAAGCTAGGGGCAAAAGCCCATGTCGAATTTCGCAATGCCCATGATATATTCACGGATGGTTTGGATTAATTACTATTTGTAGAAAATTAAACAAAATATATCTACTTCAGTGGGTCTACAATTTGGCAAAATTGGAATTAGCCGGGAATTTGAAGGGGTTGGGGGAAAAAATGGAATATGTCTGGAATTTGGTAAATTACAAAAAAAAACCCGAAAAATGTTATTTTACTCAAAATATGAAATATAATAATCATTAAATCATTAAATTACAATCAAACTTTTTTTTGTAGCTGTTTAGTTGGTTAAGTTGAGTAGACACCATGTTAACTTACTTTGGTCAAAAAAAGTTTTATGTTATAAAATAAAGAGTAAAAATAATGGACTTTAAACTTTGTCTTGTTCTCTTCCACTCCATATTGAACATGACCTGAATATTCTGTAAGTATTTATTATAATGATGGCTTAAGCTTAAGGTTTTTTTTATTAAGAAAATAAGACTTATGTACTTTAATTCTTTGTTGATAACATTGCAATATTGACTTGGGAGATACACTAAAAATTATTCTTGATGTAAACATAATTGGTTTGAGAAATTGTATCATTTGATCTTTTAAAAATAAATATGAATGGTATGATCATATAAATTTGATAGTGTATATATGTAAGATAAATGTAAACACATTTTATATTCATACAAGATAGATATTCACATGATTTTATAGTTGTTATTTTATCTTGCACATCTTGCACTAGAATTTGCTGCGTATGGAACTGTCTAATGAACTATGAGGACTGTAATGATATACTCGCACACTTTGGCCCACCAAGGAATATAGGTAAGGGGAAAAAGGGGGTGACGGGGAAGCGACACAGCTCATGAGTAATTTTATTAAGAGATTAAAACATATAAAGTATAGCAATCAAAAAATAAAAGCTAAAAAGTTTTAAATACAACCGTAATATAGAACAGTGAAGATGTTACAAATGCTTAGTTTGATTGTTAAGACCAGGTCTGTGACTTGATTTTCAAAAGGTTTATTGCTAATTTTCCGCTACACACTTAAAGTAACCGCAAAATTCCGAATTCGAGGAAAGTTAGTAATTAATAAATGATATGCCTTAACCCTCACACCCGCACAACTGTACACATGTCTTCCTTGTTCTTCCCGATATGTAGACACACGTAAGTAGCTTGGCCTCACATGTCAACGTAAACCATGTCATCCTTATCCAACAAGGCTATGTTTGTCAACAACATTTCTCAAACCCACTCCATTGTTAATCAACTCTTCGATTATTATAATGTCTAATTTTTTTTACATACATTACTGTTTCCAGCCTGTGGCCTGAATCAGTTTTTTTTATTCAAGCCATATATTTTTCACTATCGGCTTGCTAGGCCTGTCGTGGCTTCATATGCTTTATAAGCTAACTTAAGACTAGGACAGGCATAACATCTAGTCCGCGGTTGTTGGTATACCTGCCATCATATTATAAATGTTCCACATATCATAAATAAAAAGCTTCACCAAAGTATGTGCAATATATCGTTAAGGTCCTGAATTTCTTTTAGCCTCTTTTGTATCTAATCTTAGGTAGTCCAGAAAACTTACTACACTCCAGGATGACAGGATGACAGGATCTTAAATCCTTTTTCTTATGAATCGTAAAATATAATGTACCTATCCCACTTGTTAGTATGTGTTTAGCTTCAAATAATGTAAAAGTATGTTTGTTTAGTACATACCTGTATTCATGAGTTGTGTTTAAAAAAAGAAAGACTGTAAAGCTCTATAGGCACTGCATATTCTAAGTTTATATTTTGTGATTAAAACTTAGTGTGAATAAGTGTCAAATTTTGACTTGCTTGGATTTTTTTGAATTGTATTTGTCTTATTGGTGTTGTTTTGAAATAAATATTTTTATTTTTGTGAATAACTTACAGTACAATTATTTGATCAAGCTTTTTAGCCATAGGTAACTACGCGCTACTTTTGTATTAGATTAAACTGCCAATGACAGAAAGATCGAGGTTCGAATCTCGATCGAGTGTATTTAGGGTGGTTTTCCCCTAAATGGTTTTCCAATCTATTCTCTACACAAATGTGGGCACACTTCCTATAAATACAACCTTCATAATCTCTAAAACCATTAGTGTAACTAGTACTTAAGCTTATAGCCCGAACGGACGGCTATAAAAGTAAATGACAGTAATTGTCAGTGATGCATTTGCTAAATCATGTCCCACTTGGACAAATTCGATAGGACTTAGTTTGATTCTTATCAGATCCTCTTAAGTCTTTCAAACTGTCACATTTTTTGTCATCAGGGATATTGTTTTTTAGTCACGTCTTTATTTAATGCTGGCTGTGAACTGATATAAAAAATCACTGAAAGTTAGTGTGATGGTTGTTACTGTTTTGTTTTGATCAATTCTTGAATATTGAGTCTGATGTTCGCCAGAGCACACCGCAAATCCGCTTTAAGTCCACAACGCTGTTTAGTTTTTATGTGAGTGAGAATTGAAAATTCGGTGGTGTTGCATGTGGGAGGCTTGCATGCTTGAAAATAAACATGCACATGCACACAAGAGTCATACTGTTTAGTTGGTCACCTGATTTCTTTATAAATTGTAGGCAGTGTTGTCGATACCGCAAGGGGAAAATTATCTTCATTACTTTGGAAAAGTGATTGAAATAAAAAATGTCTTCAATTCTTAACTGATTTTTAATTTTATTTCCAAATCAGTCCTACCCTCTAGAAGTGCTTCATGCCCCCCAGGTTGGGAACCACTGTTCTAACAGAAGTATTATTATTATTATTATTATTAGCACCGTGTCTTACTACCTGTTCGGATTAAACGCACTTATGCTAATGTGTAATGGTAGGGTGATTGTGAGATGAAATGGAGGACCTACAGTTTAACGTGGGATCCGAACCACGGTGGAGNGAAATGGAGGACTTACAGTTTAACGTGGGATCCGAACCACAATGGAGGCCTGGCATTCCCCACATTCACAAGTTGTGATTAATAAACGTCTTGTCAGAGGTGAAGGAAGGGTTTGGCAATCAGATAAATCTGTGCCGGGATCGAGGATTGAACCCCAGAGCCCGAGCATAGAAGTCTGACACCTTACCCCTAGATCGCCAGGTCATCTCTATAACAGAAGTAAACGTTCTTACTGTACAAAAAAGGGTGTTTTCCTCCTCAGCAATCACAGTCCGCAACTCGCGTTCAGTGCCTTGGTTTATCATCAGGTTTGTTATATTATCAACTGATGTTTATCTAACAAATGCTAAAGAAAATCTAATGTTAAAATAGTTTCTCAATTATATTACTATCAGAGCCATGGAGTCGGAACGCCAAGCCTCTGACTACTCTATTTATCTACTGTCTGACTTGAACTCCTTCAGAAATGGCTGAAGTATGTCAATTAATAATAACAAATTGACTGCAGTAAAATGCTCCAATATGTATTACTTCATGGGGAGTTGCGTTGACATGAATTTACATTTTAATAAAGTTGTCAGTTACAATTATTGGCCTTAAAGAATTAAAAAAATGATACATTTACCATATATTGTTATAAGTTTTTATTTTGAAGCTGGAATTGGTACATTTTTATCGACTCTAACGCCATCCAAAATTGCTTCCAATTCAGACTCCACAGCCCTGATTATTACTTCTTTTTCTTAACATCAAACACAGGTTTTGGAGAACACGCGCTGACCTCACAAGCCTCCTCCATCTTGTTTTATCTTGGGACACTTCTTTTCAATCTTTTTCCACACCTAGTTCCTTCAGATCCTTGGTGACGTCATCCTGGTTCTGGGATGTCCACCTGGTCTGATGGTTTCGGGAATGCCTTCGAGCACTACCCTCGGGCTTCCTTCTGGTCTCACCCTGGCCACATGGCCCGCCCATCTGATTCTATTCTATCTCATCATCTGCACTACTCTGGCTGTTTCATCATCTAATTTATTTCTCTACCAGTAAACCCTTGCGAAACTTTCACACATTCAACCTTCCCCACAGCTCTAAAAAAAGAGTTAGTGTTTCGTCAGGTTGTTGAAATTAAATACTCTGCGAAATGTATGCATAAAATAGCAAAGAGAGTTTATTTTCGGTAATTAATACAAAAATATTATTAGATTTTTCTTTTAACTCAAATTTTAAACGATGTGTTTTAACATAAACTTAGTATGCTATGTCAGAAGTCGGTAAAAAATCCTATCTACTGATACATTATTCATCACTGTAGGCTTTGAATTAGTTGAGAAAAAGGGATTTTGCCAACAGAAATAATATATTTCTCGATTTTTCCTTCTTTTGTACCCTTCTTCTTCTCTTACTGAACCCCATATTTTTCTCATAATCTTCCGTTTGAATATCTCTATTTTTCTACTTTCTGATTACTAGCGAGCCAACTATTTGTGGCTTAACCATCTAATTAAATGGAACAACAAATAATGTGAATTTGAAGGAAATGCATATGTTTCACATAGAAAAAGTTTTGGAAAAAACAACTAAATAGTGAAAATAGCTACATCTAGTTGGAGGATCAGACCTTGAGACAGGGTCAAGCGCTCTAGCGCATACATGACCCTGTTGATAGTCAAAGGGTTTTGTTTGTGTGTCGGAAGCAAAGCAATGACCCATTTCAATGGCTGTACGGTTTAAGGCGTCGCTATCATATTAGATTGACCTGCTGATGACGGGGAGATTGGGGTTCAAATCTCGTTCGGGTCTACCAAATATAAATCTCCTTCTTAGCGAATGCGGGTATATTACCTCTAAAATGCTTCCTTCCTTATCCCCAGCCCATATAAGTATTTATCATTTATGAACAGGTAGTTAGGGTGATGACAAAATTACTTGGATAACTTATCTGATTGTTGTATGCAAAAATTATGGTAGTTTAGCTCTGTCTCACTAGAATCTAGAGAGTAGGGCCCCCATATCCGCGGGTGATAAGTTCGTAGATCTACCGAATATATCGAATTCAGGGCCTCTAACCTCACAGCAACGTGGCTTGGATTAGAAACAAGTTACGGCCGGCACAAGAACTGGATGTACGACTCGAGGAAGGTGGTTGCCCCGGTCAGAGGTTTTACTCGAGGAGTTGTGCGTGTGTGTGNAACGTGTCTACTGTCTGCCTATAAAGTTGTCCCAACACTTTAGGTAACGTGTCTACTGTCTGCCTATAAAGTTGTCCCAACACTTTAGGTAACGTGTCTACTGTCTGCCTATAAAGTTGTCCCAACACTTTAGGTAACGTGTCTACTGTCTGCCTATAAAGTTGTCCCAACACTTTAGGTAACGTGTCTACTGTCTGCCTATAAAGTTGTCCCAACACTTTAGGTAACGTGTCTACTGTCTGCCTATAAAGTTGTCCCAACACTTTAGGTAACGTGTCTACTGTCTGCCTATAAAGTTGTCCCAACACTTTAGGTAACGTGTCTACTGTCTGCCTATAAAGTTGTCCCAACACTTTAGGTAACGTGTCTACTGTCTGCCTATAAAGTTGTCCCAACACTTTAGGTAACGTGTCTACTGTCTGCCTATAAAGTTGTCCCAACACTTTAGGTAACGTGTCTACTGTCTGCCTATAAAGTTGTCCCAACACTTTAGGTAACGTGTCTACTGTCTGCCTATAAAGTTGTCCCAACACTTTAGGTAACGTGTCTACTGTCTGCCTATAAAGTTGTCCCAACACTTTAGGTAACGTGTCTACTGTCTGCCTATAAAGTTGTCCCAACACTTTAGGTAATGTGTCTGCCTACTGAGTTAAGGGTCCTGGGTTTTATTCCCGACACAGCCTAAAAATTTATCATTTGTGATATTCGGATTTCTCTAAGACACGATGATAAAATATTTATATATTTGTTTGCAATTATATTCTCATCATCTTGGTTTGTGTGCGTGTTGTGGTAGGGCTGACGGGCATAAGCTAATCTATTTTCATCTTTCTTTGTGGTGAAGAAAATAATGTATAAAAAAGAACGGCTAAACATCAATTTCCATAATTCAAGTTAACCCAACCGTGAAATTACTTTTCAGTTGTATTATTAGTGTAGTTTCGTAGGATTTTCCTCAATCTCATGCCAATGACATGCTAGTCATCGAAATATGTACACCATCATCGAGTGTTGCTGTCTCCAAACGTTATACACAATGTGGCTAGATTAAATAATTATTTGAATAGATTTTTTTAAAACTTAGATAATTTCTTAAGCATTTCATCTACATAATTCATAATTACATAGTTATGCAGCCACACACGATGGCATTTTATTTAATTAGCAGGTTTAACACCAGTATTTTTTAGCATTGCATCATACTACCCATTCGGGTTGTACACTTTTATACTAATTACGCTAATTGATTTAAGTAAGGTTATATTTATAGGAACTGTACCAAAATATTTGTGGAGGGAGAATAGAAAACCATTTTGAAAAAACCACCCTCAGTACATCCAAACGAGATCTGAACCTCTATCTCCCTGTCATCGGTAGTCTAGTCTACTGCGAGATTAGTGCCTTAGAAGATACACCTAATGAGGCAGGCATTAGTAGGATTAATATTTGTTTAGAACCGAATAGATACTAAGATAAGAGTGGAAAAAAGAATATATATTTTGTTATTTGTTGTGAAGATCCTGATTTGTTATTCTCAAACTATCGTTGGGTAATAAAATTTGGCTCTTCACTAACCACTAATACTTCTTGAGTGTGTGCACATTTGCTCTTTCCAAAGTTCTAGAGTTGGTTACAAGCTGTCACGACAGGTTGTTGCATGTTTGCCTCAAGCTAATTAGTGTCTCCGCCTCAAGCTTTCTCAATCATTTGTGATAACAGCCTGTCACACACACATACAAAGCGATAAGACATGCTATCGCTCACTTTTCTCTGCTTGTGATAATGACTTTGATGTTCTTGGGTTCAAACAAAGTAGAGGCCGACAAATTTTTCATGAGCGCTAAAAATATGTAGCACAACTTCCTACAGAGAGGAAGTAAGGCCATTGGTCTCATGTCAATTGTGGTGTAGAACCCTGGAAAATATATGACAATACCTTTCCCGGCAAAATCGGTAGGCCCTTTCACTATCACTCATAGAAATTCTTGTGTGCTGATATAATCAGTAAGTTCAGAAAGTGCACCTTAAATAAATGAGATAAATACAAATAAAGTGTATTTTTTGTGCAAGGAATACAGGGGCAGCCCGAGGTAAATCCGTGTTTGGGCGGGACTGCTTTGTGGCACCCCTCTATATAACCGGTGGATAATATAGTCCGTTCACCATAGAAGTTGTGTTAACTGAAAGCTAGCAAAGTTACCAGATATACACTCATGAAGCCATTTGCCAAACCATATGATCTACAAGACTATAATATTATGTTGATTTGTTATCACTTTTGGCATTCAGAACGTTTACAAAAAAAATAATTATTTTGACCAGTTTTTAAATCATCTGCTAGCTGCCAGCTATCACGTTCCGCATTGTGATTGGACTCTAGGAAAATATAAAAAATAATCCCCAAACCTAATGTAGCCTGGACGTGATAAAAAAATAATCTAAAGGGAAACTCCACAAATGTGAATTATAGGCTAAACATTTCACTTCGAGACTATACAAAAACTGTTAGAGCTACGAATAAAATTATAAGAACTTGTTTTGTACACAATGTTCTCCTCTATATTTTTACTATAAGTTTAACAAACACATACATATTATTAACAATTTAAGCTATAATTACATAAAAAAAAGATTTAGGGCGCCATTTTTTTAAAATGGCAAATGTAAAATAACTTTTTAAGTGGGGCACTAAATTTTATTTTACTCACCACAAAATTATACTAATAGTGAAATTTCATGTTGATATCAAAAAATGAAAGAGTGTTATGCTTAGCAACTTCAATATTATGCCTAGTTTACGTTAGGCTTGGAGTTGTTAGGTTTGGGGACTATTTTCATATCACACCCAGGGTATGTTAGGTCTAGCTCTGTTTGGCACCTCGGGCAGCCGCCCGGTTCACATGGCCCTTTGAACACATGTAGGGATACTGAGGAAGAGATGGAAGGAGCAAATAACAGCATGTGTGTAAGTGAGAAGAGAAGATGGATAAATTTGGCTAAATTGACCCGTCGACAGGCTGGAAAATTTTTGTCTTATTAGTAGAACTATTAGAACTTCACGAAACACAAATCATACACACAATTTTTTTGTTAGTATTTATTAATTCCAGATGTACATAAGCAAATATAATGAAAGAAAATATTCTTTCGGGCCAGTTAGTGAAATACTAATATAATAAATCCATTCAAACAACCACCAAAACAAGTCATGGGTCACAAAGAATGGCATACCCAAAAGCACATATAATATTTTAAACAACTCTTATTTGAATCCCACTTGCCACAAAGCACTAGAACAGTTAAAATTTCTTTTACCTCCACATTAGGAGGCACTTCAAAAACCATGGTTCATTAACAAAAATATCAAATCCTATAAAATACAGTTATTGCATGCACAGAAACTGAATTTTATAATTGAAGCCTGATGATGTTATATAAGAAAAAAATCTAGACATTATAATAATAAATTCATGTCTAACAAATCACAATATACAATCTGATTTAACGTTTTCGAGCCACTTCGATGGCTGTATGGTCTAAGGTGCTACACTATAATGGCGATGAAAGGGAGCTCATGGTTTTTATCTCGATCAAGTATACCACGAGTGGTTTTTCCAAAATGGTTTTCCACTCTCCCTCGAAGCAGGTGTGGGTAACTTCCTCTAAATATAACCTTCTTAATCACTAAAATCATTAGCGGAATTAGTACATGAGCGTTTAACCCAACGGGTAATAAGACCGGTGTAAAAAAAAAGTTTTCCACTGATTAACATCTTATATTAATAATTCAGGGGTTAGAATATTCTTAGTTTTTTTTAATTTTCATATTTCCAGTGTGCGTGGATCGTGAAAATAATATTTTATATCCAAGAATGAACCAATGCTGAATACAATACCTGATTAACTCAGGGTTGAAAAAAAACCCAACCCAGTTGGGTTTTATTGTTTTGTTTGTAGGTTTTATTGGGATTTTGTGGTTTCATTAAATAATAATAATAATAATAATTATTATTATCATCACCGCGTCTTACTACCCGTTCGGGCTATACGCACTTAATGTGTAATGGTAGGGTGATTGTGAGATTAAATGAAGGAGCTACAGTTTAACGTAGAGTCCGAACCACGGTGGAGGGCTGACATTCCCCACATTCACAAGATGTCTTGTAAGAGGTGAAGGAAGGGTTTAGTAATCAGATAAATCTGTGCCGGGACCTGGGATTGAACCCCGGCCGCCAGCATAGAAGTCTGAAACCTTACCCCTAGACCGCCAGGTCACCCAATTTAGAGGAAATATACTTGTATTTGCATGGGATGGTAAGTGGGAAACCATTTATAAAAACCTCCCCTCAGTGCACACATCCAGAATTTAAATCAGACGACCTTGTCATTGTCAAACCAGACAAGATACGCTGGTGTGGTTACAAGGAATTTACCAGCCACCCGAGAGAAGTGATTGAAGAACCTTCCACCTAGAAAATTCTTTATAAGGGATTTATCAAATTTAAAATTATTATTGAAACTTTATCAAGAATATAATCACTTTTATATACTTGTGTGTCCGTAATTGAATGTGACCTTTAATTATAAATTTATGATATGCATCATAATTAAACCATTAACCATTTGTTAGTAGTCTATATTTGGGATAAGTTTTTTAATTCCCGAACAATTTTTTTTAGCACCGTGTCTTACTGCCTGTTCGGGTTATACGCCTATGCACTAATTATTCTAATGTGCTAGGGCTGAGGAAGTGCATATCCATTTGCATGGATAGCGGAGAACCGTTTAGGAAAAACCACATTCAATAAACCCGGTCGAGATTTGAACCCCGTTCTCGTCATTGGCAGTTTAAACTACCGTGAGAGTAGCGCGTTAGACCACGCAGTCACCAAAGTCGGTGTGTTACAAAGCAGGAAAATAGTAAACCATCATTTTCAATTACCCCCCTGAATAATAATCTCAACTGTTCTAGTGTAGCCAGAAAATGTGCATTTAAATAACGAGACACAGTAAACTCTTGAGTATCCGTACAAGGACTGTCTTGTTGACGGCTCAGCCGTGAATCCGTTCGGGAAAATTGTTTGATTTTTATTTTTCACCCATGTGTGAGCTTGGTTTCCGAACAAATTACCAAGTTCCAAGGGGTCGACCTTCAAGTCTGGCAAACATCACAAACTATTTTACCAAACAAACTTGTTTACAAAGGAAGTGTTTTTTGGAATGTGACGAGAGATTAAATTTATAATTAAATTGGATTATCCGTGTTATAAAGTATGGACAGACACATTTGTATTTAGTGTGAAAATGGTGAAAAGAATGTGTTTGATTATTTGCTGTTAAACAATTTTAGGAGGGGAAAATAAGTGCCCGGGACTGTACTTATAGACATATAGACTTGACATACTCTCCCCTCCGTGCGAAGAATTTTTTTAACCCCGTTTGGATTCAAATTCCGAGCCTCTTGGAGGTAAATTGACGTAATTTGAAGCACACTTCAACAATCATATATTGATGCTTACTTAAATATATACCAATTACTTGTGCTAAACATCTGCACATATATTAATTATAATGAGACGAGTCATCAAGCACAGATAACAAAGTTTGGAGTGACTTAAGACTAACAAAGGGAAGGCATATGTTGGCTTCTATTGGCCCAAACATTTCAAGTACCGGTATACACTTTCTTTGAAACAAAGTAAGAAGCTAAATCCACTAAACTACTGATTTGATCACTATTTGGACAGGTTTAATCAACACTTAAAAGATACAAACATACACATTTTATTGCATATTAATGAATCAAGGCAGTTTTAAATGTCTTCATTTTTTCTCCTCTATATTGTAAAACCATTAAAAAATGTATCATATCCACCAACTTTATGTAACAAAAATAAAATATAATCTAACTTAAAAAATAAATTCTAAAATTTACAGGTACACTTTACCGTGTTTTTTTTACATTTTGTCTACCCTGAAAGACAACAAGATTGATTCAGCTATGGTAATAGAAGCATAGTGTAACCAATCAAGGTAAGAACCTTTCAGTTAAATGTCAGGGTACATACACAAAGTATAGTATGGGTCGCACACATGTCTAATATAAAGTTCGAGTGCAAGATGATTATCAAAATTTGACCCAAATGGGTTTTCTGATATTTAATTAATTGTGAATGTGTGGAATGCCAGGCCTCCACCGTATTTCGGATCCCACGTTAAACTGTAGGTCCTACATTTTATCTCACAATCACCCTACCATTACAAATTACCATAAGTGTGTGTAACCCGAATGGGTAGTAAGACGCGGTGATAATGATAATTAATTGTGTGCACAATGTGAAAATAACTAAATAATGGAGTAAAAGATTGTCATAATAAACTCATCAAAGAGACTTAAGGCTTAATATAAGTCCCATTGAGTTTAATTTGGTTTTATTGTTTCCAAAACACATACATTTTCATTGGCAAAGTGAGTGAGGGTATTTATTATCATACAGTGATATTTTAATCTTCATATTTAAGTAAAGCATCCATTTTTAAACAACCATTAAATAATGTTCTTGTGATTTTTTTCTCTCTTTAAAAGTCAAGAACTTATGGCATATATTTTTTTTTAATATATATTTTTTTTTTAAGTTATAAAATTTCAAAGTTTAAATAACAATTCATTTTAACTGGAACATTTAATCAAGCGATGGAAGATAAGAGGTTCATGTCTGTTGAAGTGATTATCTACATTTGATTGTATAACTGTGGCTTTTCCAATTCTCTCTCCAGGCATATTTCCTTTAATACAAATGTCTTCATACCTCAAGCTGTTAATAACCATGATGTTAAATGTGATAGTTAAAATACATTAACCTTCTCATAATTGTGGTAAACTTGTAAATGTTTCACATATCTCTGTCAAATCTAGATGCTCATCATCATCATCTGTTTCCAGGCTGTTGCAGCTTCAATTTAGTAAAATGCTTCCATCTTCTTTTATCCTTCCACCATTATTCTTCTCTCACTTGCACACCTATCTGCTACTCCCATATAGCTACCCCAACTCTTTCCCAGATAAATCCATTCCTAATCTTGTTTCTCCTCGTGACAACTAACATGCTCTTTACAAACTTCATTCCTATGTCCCCCACTTTCCTCGTCTTCTCTTGCATTCAATGTCCATGTTTCTGTTGCGTGAGTGATTATGGGTACAAAGTACACCTTGTACAACATTTTCTTATAGGGATTTGCGAGACTCGAAAATATCTCAAAAATTCAAGAAGAAAAAATTTTGATCTCATCTCAGAGTTAAAAAATATGAATCTAGAAAATTCGAGAAATTAAAAAACCAAACTTGGAATTTTTTATTTCCAGTAATACTGTAATAATCCAAAAACAGCCTTTATTAAGGAATGTTTTGTTTATAAATATTGTTTTTCAATTTAAAACTTTGACATTATAAGCTGTAACACTACAAAATAAAATTATAATTGGTGTTCAATGTAACTATCACTATTATATTAATTGCATTTATAATGAGTGTGAATTAGTTCATTCAAACACTTGAGATATAAAACAATCTAAAGCAAGCACCAGCTCAAATGTCAAAAAAGAACTCTATAAAACTATTATTACAAATAATTATTATTTATTTAGCACCGCGTCTTACTACCCGTTCAGATTATACGCTTTAAGTACTAACTACGCTAATGGATTAGGAATTGGGAAGGTTTAATTAGAGGAAGTGAACCCGCATTTGCGTGGAGCGAGAGTGGGAAAACCATTTAGGAAAAACCACCCCCAGTTCACCCGACAGAGATTCAAACCTCGATCTCTCCGTCCTCAGCAGTCGAGCTCCACACGACAAGCGCGTTAGCCGACTACACCACCGAGGTGGGTATCATTACAAATAGTGGTGAAAGGGCACTCCCCTGCTTCACTCCATTTTTTATTTGGAACCCCCTCATTCACTTCAAATAATAATTTACTATCGCTTATTGTCCACACTGATATATTGCAACCCTTAAACATTAGAACTTCAAATAAAAGCAGTGTACCTGTATATTTCCTTGATAGAGTATCAACAACAAATATTCCATGCGGGAAAGAAGTAGAGTAGAGAGTGATCCTCCTCCATATAAAGCGAGAAGAGATTCTTCCGAAAGAGTCACGATAAATATTTCCTCTGAGTAGACTTGGATACATAATAACAATATCACTAGTGGTAATTATAACAATGGCAAGGCAAGCTTTCAAGGCTGATTTCCCCTTTAATATCAGATTTATTCAACAGAGAATTATATAAACTGGATTCTAAGTTTACTTTCACTATTTTTTAATGAAGGTCAGTTAAAACATAATTAGGATGGCTAAGCAAATTTTATTATAAGATTCTCCGACTTTTTCAGGTTTTTCCAGGTAACGTTTGAATATATTCCAGGCCAAACTTTATTTATCTGAGGAATTTCAATGTGCACTTTCTGAATCAATGGATTATATCAGCACACGAGAATTTATATGAGCGAGAGCGAAAGAGCCTACCAATTTTGCCTGGAAAGTTATTTTCACATACCTCCTAGGTTTTTTATTAATGCCAAAATCGGCATGAGACCGACGACTTTACTTACACTCCGAAGAAAGTTGTGCTACATTTTTATTGTTCCAGACCTAACCTTTTTACAGTTTTTCTTAGTGGATGGGATCTTTTTCATTTAAACATTGATAATATATTTTCAGTCCAACACTTTTATTTAAATGTTTAGGTGCAGAATCAATCAAGTATTTAAATTTCTTGACTTTTCCTTATTTGTAGAGCCTCGCAAAAATGGTGAGACACGAGAAAGCGAAAAGTTCTATACAAAGATGGAATAAAGTACTTTTTCCTTTGATAGTCCTTTTTTTGAAAAGTGAAATAAAACGAAACTGTCCTGTTACATAAAATCCTCCTATAAAACAAAATAACACCACTTTTACAAAAAAATATCTAAATATATAAGGTTTCAACAATAAGTTTTGATTTTGTCATCAATAAATCTCATGGCTAAACTGTCGTTTTAAAATCATCACTATTGAGAGACGCCATTGTGAGAATGTTCTATGTTTATAAATAATGCATGTTTGAACGTATGCGCATGCATGGCGGGTTTTCTGTAGAAGCTATGGAAAAGTTGAAATTATCTCTACCCAGGCAGCGCGGGCTACACTGACTTTTTGGGATTGGATTAGAGCTGTCACGTGACCAAATCTCAGCGCTGCGTACATGTGAATCCACAGTAACAATTTACTCTCTAAACCTGAAGAAACTGTATATGGCAGTGAAAAGAAAAAAGGGTTTTTGTGTTTATTAATGTTTTGTCCAAACAATTTCTACTCCAGTCCCCCTCAGGTAGTTGCACTAACCTCCAACTATCTCTGTTAATCTACACCATCACATAAAGTTGTGAGTTGTATATTATCAAAACCTACATTGGAATGGCACCATAACATAAAATGTATTGTTTAACAGTATCGCAGACAAAACTACATTAGTTTTCAATCAGAAAAATCAATTTAAATATTTAAAATTATCATGAAAAATCATTTCATATTTACTAATTGAAAAAAAGTGGGATCTTTGAGAAGAAGAAAAAAATATATATATTATAAGATTCTGATCTAATTTAATTCTTTGGTAAGCTAATACAAATAAAAATAGTTTCTAGATAAAATACTTTTATATTTTTATATTTTAAGAAATCAGCCTTAAAAGGAGTTTTTTTTACTACTAGGATTGTGCGAGTATTCAACATTTCAACAGGGACAAGGGGTGAAGGGAAATATATTTAATTGCCTGGGCCCAGACACCATTTGAAATAATTTGTTTTGATTAACTTTGTAACATTATTTATAATATATAGGTAGATACCTTGATTTGTGGTAAATAAAATATTTAATTTTGTTAGATAAAAAGTTGTATTTCGGGAGAAAAAAAAAGCCAGTTTCTGATTTGTGGTAGGTAATTAAGGTGTAATAAATATTATACTAGTATTCAGCTTTATCCTTTTAAACAAAACCTATTCCACCATAGTGTGTTATTTGAGCGCCTCTGGTCCCAAGGGTCTGAATTCCTGGCTACAAATCCAGAAATCCTGGGTTCAATACCCGACCCTTCCAGATATTCTGTAAAGAAATGGGTCTGGTATGAAATTAACTCAGCCTCGTGAGGACATAATGCGGATCTACTCGAATGAAATTGTAGCGGCCATGGTCTAGAAAACTGAGATTAATGGCTGGAGGGTTAGTTGTGCTGTCCTCATTACACCCTATAAACGCAGAAGTTGGCACCATCTTCGACAGTGGATGATGGCCGCTCAATCGATATATCTTAGTTAAAGCCAGACGCGATAGTTTTTTTATTTAATAATGTAATTTATAGCTAAACAAATACAACTTAAAAGTTGCCATACATTTTTACTAGGGAAACAGTGATCTTTAATCATACAGGTTACACAGAAACTAAACAAAAAATTTATGAGCACCCATAAAAAAGACTAATGGATCTTTTTATTACTTTGACTATGCTATGTTGCATATTGTAATAAATACATATCTCTCCTGAACAAAATAAAATTAAATATGTAGCACAGCACTTAAAGATTATGTATTTGTTAAAGAATGCGTAGCATAAGTTACTCGGCGATGATTATATCTTTTTGGTTGGTAGTTCAACAAATGCTTTTATAAGATTATTTCTACATATAATTTAGAAATTATCTTAATTGTAAGCCAGAAAATTTCACCTAAATAATGGTGCATACTCATCAATAGTTCTTTATCAATGAGGAGGAACAATGATTTAATCATTTTACACACTCAAACTGATAAAATTATATTCGAGCACCATTTGACTTACAAAAGTTTTTCACTTTCGCAGAAACCGTCAAAACCAATTTAGAATTTATCGTTACTTGGGGACTTAATAAGAGGGTAGAAGGGCAAGACTTACACACTCACCAGGAAACTTTAGCCCTCAAAGTTCACAATTAAAACACAACAAAACACGCAATTATATAATTTCTGGGGTACATCTGTCCCTTCTTGAGCAGAGGAGAATAAAACACAGACTAGACTATGGCAGCATGGCTAGAGGTTTGTGAACTTTTGGAGGCCTTAAGTTTTTCTGGTAAGCGTGTAAGCCATTGCCCTTCTATCTTTGTTTCAAAGTTTCATTTAAAATTGCCTTTAGGCACCGATTTTCCTCTTTGATTTAAATTCATGATAAAAAATATAATTTGAAACTCAAAAAGTGAAGTCTCACACAACCCTATTTACTTGTAAAAAGTAATGACTAGGCTAAAAATTAAAAACATTTCCTAGCTGCAGTGTAACCTCTTAGTTACAATACAAATACCGTGTAGAGAAAATATATGGGCATTATTAATGAGCTCTTCACATTACAACACACTAAATTTAAAAAACTAGAGTATTATTACTTATGTGTACAAAGATTCCATCGAAAGTTTCAAGAAAAGATTCTTGAATAGCGGGGTGTATTTAATATCTTCATGCAGCGTGGATGGACTGGAAATAAGGAAAACAACTTTTAAATGGAGGCCTATAAAAACAAATACATCACAAAAGTAATTATTTTTAGCAAAATTTACCTATGGTACATTGTTTGTTAGAAAATAAATAACTATGCGAAAATAGAAATATACTTCAAAAATAACCAAACAATTTTACTTTTATAAAATAAAACTTCCTTTTAAGTTGATTTAAAAATAATTTATGGCAATTAAATATAACATTTTGTAAATTATGTTTAATACATAAATTTACATAGTAATGCAAAGTATAGTATTTTTATTCTGCTTTTTTAAAATATTCGAACTTCAATATGTATTTGGGAATATATCTCATACTATTTGGTTTGACTTCGCTTTGAATTTAAAAAGTGGACTTTATACACTCCCTATTCGACATCTTAGCTCAATCAGCAGTGTGTCTGTCTACTGAACTAAGGATCCCGGGTTCAATTCTTGGTATGGCCGAAAAATGTATAATAGTTGAAATATGGTTTTACCCTTTCACATTGCTAAATTAACGACCGAGGACTGGATGTTGTGCCTGTCCTACTCTCAAGTTAGATTATAAGACAAATGATGCTATGACAGGCCTAGCCAGCTGGTAGTAGAAAATATATGGCTTGAATAAGAAACTGACCTAGGCTGGAAACAGTAATGGATGTAAAGTAACTGTTTCGGTATGGAACCTAACATAATACTGACCTTGACCAGGTCAACTCCTGTGAGGCCCTTGACCACCTCCGGCACCTTGATCATGATCGACAGGACTTCCCCGGTCAGTTTGGATGCGCCCACATCACCCTGTCCACTAGATACCATGGTTATCTTCTTTGCCTGGGACAGAGGTGCGGCAACCTCTGCGGCAATCTGGAATGTTACGTTTTCCAGGTTCAGTGCGATTGAATTACTTGGTCCACAAAATACTAAATGTCTGAAAATAACTTAAAACATAGTCAAGAAACGAGCGACGACAGTAACTCAGCCTCTAGCCGTGCTGTCATGGTCCAGTCCGTCTTTTACTCTCTTCTGCTCGAGAAGGGAACTGACGTATGTATCTATGATGTGTTTTGTTGTGTTTTAATTGTGAACTTTGAAGGCTACAGTTTTCTGGTGAGTGTGTAAGCCCTGCCTTTTTATCCTTCTCTCAATGTTTTATTTAATATAGCTATTTGGCGCCAATTTTCCTTTGTTAAAACATAATAAAGCTCTTTAAGGAAAACCCCTTTTCACGTTTTGAGATATTTTGCTATGCATATTTAGAAGAAGAAACAACTAGTAGAAGATGTCCTTGGATAAGGGACGAACCAGGATGGTTCACTGGTAGAGCATCGGCGAGAAAAGATCGTGGATTTGATTCCCGGGTACATGTTATCATTTTTCAATTAATTGAATATTGTTTTGTATATATATCTGTGTAAATATTAAATAATATGTATTCTACTTAGTTTTTTAAGACCAAAAAGCTAAGTTGGGCACATATAATTTCGATTCATGATAATTTATAGTAAATTATCCTAAATTCCTACTTAATTATCTATTTTAAGAGAATGTTAGAAACTTACTTTTGGTAAAGTATCGAGAAGCATGTCTATCATGGCTGCGTCCTTATATTCCTTCCAAGCCTCTGCCTTTTTGATCATCTGTTCTGCTTCAGCTCGAGCTTTCGCTTCAATAGCAAATGCCTCCGCTTCACCTCGCACACGGAGAGACTCGGCCTCGGCTTCTGCCTCTAGGATCACCCTGTTCCCGTTGGCCTCTGCGAGCTTCTCAAGCCTGGGACATGCAATATTGATTGATTGGACAATAGCAGGTTCCCCTCATCTTACTACCTGTTCAGGTTGTACACACATATGATCATCACGCTAATGGGGTTGGGGTTCTGAAACCATTTTAGAGGTAATCTACTATCATTTGCGTGGAAGGAGAGTGGGAAACCATTTAGGAAAAACCACCCTAAATAGACCCAACCATGAGTCGAACCTCAATCTCCCCATCATCATCAGAGCCCACATTACCCCAAAAAATCAATATTTAAAATGGAGTGTGGCTAAAAAAAAACAACGACAAATTAGCTCAGTCGTTAGCGTGTCTGCCTACTTACTAAGCTAAGGGTCCAGGCTTTGATTCCCGGCATGGTCGAAAATTTATCATCAACAAAAATATGGGTTTACCCATTTCACAGTGATAAATTAACAGCAGGGGACTGGATGCTGTGCCTGTCCTAGTCGTAGGTTATATTATAAGGCATAAGAAGCTACGACAGGCCTAGCCAGCCGATAGTGGAGAATATATGGCTTTAGTAAAAAACTGACCACAGGCTGGAAACAGTAAACAATGTAAGTGGCAAAAATTTGTAGTTTTAGGAGCAGTTTTAATGTGTCTAATAATATACGTTTCAAATATCAGGGTGCAAGCTTAGTTTTAAAATGTAGTTTAAACATTCGATACATCTTTACTACCATATATGTTAGTTGTTTTTCACATATGTTGGAAAGGGGGAAAAAAAACCTTACCCTACCAGGGTTTGTCAATGTGGCATATAAAAGCTCCTACACACTTGAACACTCAACATCTGACCCGTTTCGATGGTCACATGGTCTAACGCGTCACTCTCGTAAGAGTCTTGAATACCGATGATGGGGAGATTGAGCCTTGAATCCCGGTCGGATGTACTGAATGGTTTTCCCCTCTCCCTCCACACAAATTCAGACACACTTACTCTAAACTCAACCTTTCTCATACCTAATGCATTAGTGTAATTAATAATTACTAATTAGTAGATTGGCGTAAAATACAAATTGGGTAGTAAAACGCAGAGCTAAAGGATATATTTGTTTTCACCTAAATTTCTCAGCCTCTGCAGGCCTGCGGATAGTAGCCTCCAGTTCTCTCTCTTTGCGCTGGATCTCTTGGTCTTGCACTAGAATCTCCTGCGTGCGCTCCACCACTAAGATCTGCATCTGTTCTTCCTTAATGCGCTGTTTTGTCTTGGCTGCCTGAAGCTCATACGCAAACTCTGCTTCAGCTTTCTAAAATAAAATAAAATCTGTAAAGTTGGCTTGCGTGAGTATCATAAAAATGAGCCAAAGAGCAACGGTGGAACAATTGTTCAGGTGTGTGCCTTTGTCCACAATGTGTTAAGATTGCCCTGAAATAAAACTATTAGTATTTATGATGCATTTAACTTTTAAAAAAATGCCACAACATACTTCAAAATAGCTAATTAAATAACACAACTTTTGTGTATCTGTAATAACACACCCATCAGAATTTCAAACAAAACCCCTCTCCCCCACCTCATGTTAATTAAGGTGAGAATAAATGAGCTGACTTTTATGTTACTTCTGAAGTGAAAACATAAATTCCTGTGCTTTAGCGAAATACTTCAGGGAAATACAAAGCTTCAAAGCAAGTTGTACGTGTGTGTGTGTGTATATATATATTTTTCCACCAGCTTTGATTTAAAAATTAACCTTTTTTTTAAAGATTGTATTACAAATTTCTAAAGATATGCTATATTCGGAGCAAAAACTTGGACGCTCAGGAATACGGAAAATAATCAGAGAGCTTTGAAATATGAGCTGGAGAAGACTTGAGAAGATCAAGTGGACAGACAGGGGGACAAATGAAATCCTAATAAAAATTGGGTGAGAAGAGAACCATTTTGGGTGTGATTCTTCGGTACAAAGCAAACTGGATCGGGCACATCCTTAGGAGGAACTGTCTTCTGCACGACCTCGTAGAAGGAAAGTTTGTGGGGAAAAGAGGAGCTTAGGAAGGAGGATTCAAATATTGGATGACTTGAAGGAAAGAAGAAAACTCTGGGAGCTGAAGAAAGAGGCAGAGGACAAGGAACATTGGCGGTCTAGGTTCACAGACAGAAGGAATGAACCTGTCTTAAGACAGCAGAATAAATATCAATAATTATAATAATTGCAATGATAATAATGTACATGGTTTTGTCTGTTAAGCAATCGATTCAAACAAATGGTAAAATAAAATCCACTCGTTTTTCAAAATACGACTGTTGCAATTTCTGATGTTTGAAAATATCTCTGAAGCCTTAATCGTTTTTGAATATTTCCGCCTCACCTGACAACCTCTCTCACTACACCGTCCGAGAACCACAGCCCTAAGTATATTGGCACCAGTCGTGGTTTAATGAAACTGCCAATCTTGTTGAAAACATGAAACTTAGTTTTAAACAAATTGTTGTCATATTATTTTGAGATAAGGTAAGTAAATAAAAAAAACAGTTTAAGAGAATAAAAGTGAGTTAAGCACTATATTATAACCTACCTTTGTTTGTACTTCTACATCATATGCTGCTTTCTTTAGTTCAAAATCTCTTTGGGCTTTGGCAATTTCGGTGTCGTTCAAAAATCTGTCACAAAACAAAACATAAGTATCAATATATACATTTCTAAGACTATGCAATTATATATTTATTGAAATCAGAGTTGGGTCGAATCCACTATGTTATGAATTCATACCTCCAGTTTACCTTCAAATCCTGAATCTCAGAATAAATATAAATAATGGAAAATAATAACTAAATGTTAACATTCTTTCTTATGATCCATTCATTATAACATTCATACATTCAGTTAATTGTTAAATTACTGATCCGGGGCCTGATTAAGTTAATACAAGAATAATTATAATTTGTTCCAAACCACACTAAACAATATTAGACATCTAAAACAAATTTCCCTAGAAAAATTGAAAATAATTTTTTTTTAAGGGTTTGAGTCTTGAATCTGAAACTTTATTTAATTTTAAAATATCCTTAAGGACTTGAGGATCCATCCTTAGTTGAAATATTAATTACGATCGCTTTGCCTAGTTCCATAACTTTTAAAATCACTATTCATTTTTATAACCATCCAAATAATAATGGGAGGAAAATATATGTTAAATAACCTACTAATGAGAAATTTAACGTGCACTTTCTAATAAAGGATTAGATCAGTACATACTATACAAACTAACCTAACACAAGACATAAAACCCAACACTAGACATCCATTAATGGTAACGACATCATAACTTATAATGAGCTGTGAGATGTATGAATTAATTTCTAGATAGCACATTCATTTACAAAGTACTTAGAATTCACAAATCTTAAAATGTGACAACTATTTTACTACCAATATATTTAATCTAATAATTTCAAAGTTACAATATACAAGGTGTATATGAGCCAATTTAAATTTACAAATTGTGTGCGACCATTTTGGATATTACAAGACACAGAATATTGATTTGAGGGGAAAAAAACACAAATAGTTCTTAGGTAGTTTGAGCACAACACCAGGAAAAAAAAAGAGTCAAAATAAATAATGGAGTGAAAGAAATGAGGTAATGGTAAACAATATAAATAGAATCAAAGCAAAAGATGAACATAGCCATTCTAATAAAATTCCCCTTAAGTATGATAATGGAGAATTTATATTTAAACCCAAATTAATCCTTCTATTTGTGTAATGCTTGCAACATAATATTGCAAAGACAACAAGGACTAAGGTAACATCTAAAAGATACAAGTTTGTTTAATACCGAGATGCCATTCGTTCTTCTTCTGCTATTGCCTCCTTGATCTGCGCATCTTTCCTGGCCTCCGCCTCTCCGATCCTTGCGTCTCTCTTAACCTCCGCAGTTCTTGCCATACCAAGACTCTTCAGGTAGCCCTTTATAAAGAAAATGAATAAATAAAGAGAACATCACTTACATTAGCAATTATTTTATTAAAATATATATTTTAACAAAAGACTCAATGTAATGGGTGGTGGGAGGGTAAGTATGAAAATGATAAGAAGAACTGCGCCAACACTCGCTTTGTGGATGGATAGAATACCAAAATAGGTCAAACTAACCTCAGAACAGCCAATTGGGATTGAGCCCTGGTATTTTGGGCACGTGTCTTAGGGGCCATACTTGTATTAAATAACACACTTGTAAGCGGGGCAAGGGGGTGGGGTGATTCCATCGTAGCGTAATGCTATGTGACATGGGGGAGGGGGTGTTTAGGCGAGCATAACTTAACAAAGTTTTAGTTTATAAAACAAACAATAAAAATATTCATGCATAAATTTAAGCATTTTAACACTTTTAAGCTCGTGCTTTTGTAAACTCAAATAAAACTGTTTGACTTGAAATTGCATCCTTTATTAAAAATACTATTTATTTTAAACTTATGATCTACCAGGAAAATAACTAATCTTCTAAAAAAAAACCCATTTGAAAATTATGTGAGAGAAAAAGTGCTTTTAAAAAAAAATTGAAACTGAAAGAGTTACATAACTTGAGGATGGAGGGAGGGGGGGAGGTTTTCAAAGCATTACAGAGCATCATAGGGGAAGAGGGGTCAAAAAAAGTCCTAAAATGGTGTTACCTAATACATGTATTGCCCCTTATTATCTGTAAAGACAATCCGACTTGGGAATTTGCGATTATGTATTTTTATAGCACAGCATCTTACTACCTGTTCAGGTTATCCACATATATACCAATTATGCTAATGATCTGAGGATTGGGAAGGTTGAATTTAGAGGAAGTGTCCGCCGCGCATTTATGTGGAGCAAGGATGGAAAACCATTTAGGAAAAGTCACCCTCAGTACACCCGACAGAGATTCAAACCCTCGATCTCCCTGTCATTAACAGTTTAGTCTGTTGTGAGGGTGACGCCTTAGACCACGTGGTCACCAAACCTGGTTGGGGCTTGATTAATTATCTTATGTTATTTCCCTATCAACACATGTTCATGCCTATAACTCGGATTGGTAGTAAGACGCGACGCGACGCAAAGCAAAAAAAAAAAGGTTCAATAAAAAATTAAAACACTGAAACCATAGCCTATGGAATTTATGGTTAGCCTTTTAATACAAATGTGATACTTAATATTTTACTGTAAGTGTGGATTAGAGCTTTCATATGAGTTTTAAAATTTCATTTTTCCCAACAAGAAAACTGGATAAAAATCACACTTATATTAGGTAAAATGTATGAGTACCCGTTATATTTCAGAATCTTTCCAGATTCTTTTTCATCATGAAACATTATTTATTTATTTTAGGAGAGCAAGCCTTTTTTATAGTATCATTAAAAATTTACGAAAGCGTTACATCAAGCAATATAGTAAACAGTACAAGCATAAAGATTTGTTTATAAAACAAATGCAAGCTAATTGAGAATATCAGTAATCAATTAAATTATTAAAATATACTACTCCGATGTATGACCAATTTATTTTTTATTTATTTGAGGTATTTACCGTGCACTTTCCAAACCAACTTATTATATCGGCACGCTCCACAATCGTCACGGAACGGACGGCGTTACTTTTCCCACCTAAGGAAGTTGTGTTACGGATTTTTATCGCTAAAGAAAAATCTGTCGACTCCAGCTGGGTTCGAACCCACAAACATCGGCTAATGAGGCAAACACTTTATCCCAAGACCAGTGAGGTCGACATGTATGATCAAAAACTTGTGCATACTACCCATACAAAATATATAATTATAAAGCAAGTACAATACTTTGTTAAATACTCACAAAATATAAGCAACATTTTTACAAATACATGTGCCACATGCCATCATTGACTTGACTACTATTTTAATGTAGGATATAACTACATTCCTTGCACTAACATTTAATATATAAAACAAAACATATAACTCACCTTAAATATAAAGGTGTGAGTCACACGATAAGCTCTATCTTAAATCCAAGCATAATGTCGTAAAAAAAATGCAATTACTTGATACAATAGCATTTTTGTGAGCTACATCCTATGGTATTCGTAAAAATCTAAAAAAAGTAACTTTTATACAACTCTGAAGGGGTTGGCTTAGAATGATAATTTTACCCCAATTAGAGCTTGGCTTGAAATGACAATTTTAACCAAATTAATAAAAGGAATTCTATAAAAATGTGAAGTTGAGAGATTAACACAATCACACAAAAAAAAGGGACAAAATTGTATCAATATAATTAATTAATTAATAAAAGTGTTCTCTTTGTTATTTATTATGTAATAGAGATGACAAACAAAATAATATTTGTCAGTGTAACTTTATTTTAAAATTCAATTTCAAATATTTTCACTTTAAAATTTTACATTTAAAAAAAATTTTAGATTCAAAAGAAAATTTATGATTCAAATTTGAGAAATATTGGATTCAACCCATTTCTAAATTAAATGTAAATGTTTATATTATTAGATGCCTTTATTTATTAATAATTAATTACTTTTATTTATATTTGTATGTACATTCAAAAGTATAAAACTTGAGAAAAATTATGATATCAACTTATTTTCCTTTCTAACTATTAAGGCGGTTGAATCCATGCCGGGTGCTCAAACCGGGCCCAATACAAGAATCAAAGTACAGGCCTTCTCTTGTTCGTACTTCCCGACTCTAGTGGCAGCGGAAACTTATTTGTCTAAGGGAGTGGGGAATTAGCGAATAATAATATCTAACACCGCGTCTCACTACCCGTTCAGGTTATACGCTTTAAGTACTAATTACTCTAATAGATTAGGAATTGGGAAGGTAGAATTAGAGGAAGTGAACCCGCATTTGCGTGGAGGGAGAGTGGAAAACCATTTATGAAAAATGAGAGGAAAAAAACAGTTCACCTGACCGAGATTCGAACCTCGATCTCCCCGTCCTCAGCAGTCGAGCAGCTCAACATGACAAGCGTGTTAGCCAACTACGCCACTGAGGCGGGTAATTAGCAAATAAAAGGTTTTTTTAAAGAGCTCTGACCCCCAGGCCAAAGGGGGACTTGGGACCCTACCTCAGCAAATGTTTGAAAATTGGATGCCCTTAGAAGATATTTGGAGTGCCCCTCCCACATAAACCTTGTGAAATGTTGATACATCTAGAAGTTATTTTGAGTGATCCTCTACCAGAAAATGTTTGATCTAATGTCGCTAGAAGTGATGTTGCTGTGTTTCTGGAAGCTATTTGGAGTGGTCCTCGCTTGGATTTGTTTTTAAAGTAGATGCCTTTAGAAACAATTTGGAGTGGTCCTCGAAGGGTTATAACTTTATTGGCTCCCCTCTTGGTGGGCACAAGTGCAATGAAGACGACACATCCACAATGTCCCGAGGGAGTGAATTTGGTCTTAAATTACTCTCTTTATCCTTGGATTGGATTGGTATTTTTTAGCACCACCTCTGTTCAGGTTATTAGCAGATTAAGTCGTTAAAAACCTGTGTCAAATATTTAATATATGATTGAAAAATAAGGGAGTGTGGTTTGACCGAGGAAGGCCGACATTGCTAGCTACCACAATTACCTCCCTCATCATCAAATGTTTCCAGCCTGTGCCCGAGTCAGTTGAGTGAAATGCCTAAATCGTTCTCCTTTAATCACTTGCACACTTTCTGTTAGCTGCTCCTTCCATCTCTTTCTTGGCCTCCTTTGAAGTCTTTTACCTCTTTATTCTTCTCTAAGACAATTAGTTTGCTATTTTACCCTAAAACATGGTTTATCTGAATAGGGGTGGGGATGGGGAACCACATTGTAAGGAGGGAGGGTGGGTTAGATGAGGGGAATACACATCTAATTGGGTAAACCTACTATTGCCGGTCTCACACGCCAAAAACCAGCAGTTAGAGATTATTATTATTATTATTACCGCGTCTTACTACCCGTTCGGGTTGTACACACTTATGCTAATGTGTAATGGTAGGGTGATTGTGAGATAAAATGGAGGAAACTACAGTTTAACGTGGGATCCGAACCACGGTGGAGGCCTGGCATCCCACACATTCACAAGTTGTGATTAATACACGTCCTGTCAGAGGTGAAGGAAGGGTTTGGTAATCAGATAAATCATTGTCGTGTTCGAGGATTGAACCCCGGACCCCTAGCACAGAAGTTTGACACCTTACCTCCTAGATTGCCAGGTGACCTACGAGAGATTATTCAATTTGAGAAAATCCCCTTCCCTTTAAGCTATTAAAAATGTATTTTCTAACAGGATAATTAAGTAGGGTCAGAAAAAAAAAATATTCAGTAGTTTTTTGTGTGTCTTTGATTATATTCATCCCCTGAGTAGGTATAATAATTTATGTCTAAATTAGCAAATTTATCTAATTAAAACCTTCAAATTTCACTCACCCTTTTTTCATTTGGGTATTTTGGATCATCCTGAAACACAGGTAAGATTGTTGAAATATTTTCCCTTGTCATGCTCAGTTTTATTCAGAAACAATTATCAAGTAGAGTTCATTATTTTCTTTGTTAGTAAAGGAAAGTTCAGATGAAATGTACCAAAATTAGCATGAAGAGTGATTGGGAAAACCACAGTGAGAAACAAACCCTAATGCGCCCAGCCGAGTATATAACTTCAATCTCCAAGACAGGGGAAATTCAGTCTACTGGGAGACTGATGCCATAGATTATGTGACCACCAGCACAGATTCACAGCGTTTTCTTATGTCATGTTAATCTCACAAGAGACTAGATTTTAAATGATAGAAAGCTCAGGGTTCGAATCCCAGTACGGTGTAATGAGGGTAGTTTTTCCTAAATGTTTTCCCAATCTTGCTTCACACAAACCCGAGATACATTTCCTCTAAATTCTATTTTTGTCATTCCTAGCCCATGAGGGTATCCCAAAATGAAAACTAATTACTATTCCATGATTTTAATTGCTTCATTAGTGATAATAACAGAGAATGTAGCTATCAAGGGGGTGTTATTTCTCTAACTATATTATCGACATAAGAACAAACAACAGGTTAGAATCGGGGGATTTCTACAACATGGCCAGTTAGCAGGGTGAAGGGGGAAGAAGATATATTGTTGGAGGAGGATATATCTGTATTAGAGAACCAAGATAGACCAAGAGGCATCTCCAACATTACCTGTCTTGAGCGTACTGGGAGTACCAGGGTAGCATTTTGCAGTTGGTGGCAAAAGTTTGAAATGAAATAATGCCATACTGTTACATTTAAAAAAAAGTTTTGATATTGAAACTATTTTCCAATGTTTAAAGATGATAAAATCAATGTTTATCTATTCAAATAACCCTTGTGTTCATTTTCCAAGTATGTTTTAACCTAATTTAACTGCGCTAAATACGTAAATACTATGACTAAAAATGCCATTTGTCGTGACAATAAGTTTAAAACTGTTTTTGAGTGTATCTGAATAGGATTACCATTTAATAAACATAACTTTTTACTTTCTCGCTATCTTACAGGTAGATAAAGTATTGTGATTGTGAAAAAAATCAAACTCAAGATTTTGATGAATCTTGACATTTCATGACTACCCGAAAACAAAACAGTGGTTTTTGACTTTCCATCTGTACCTCAAACTAGAGCCTAAACTATTTTACTGATCGGGCTAAAACTTAGTATATAGGGTTTTCATAGGGTTGCCCTGAGGGGTTTTTGGAATTTGATATCTAACCCTAAAATTAAGGGTAGTTTATTGAAGGGCACAAAGAGAAAAAGTCAATTTTCTCAATATCGGCTCTAACGATTCTGAGATATTGGCAAATATATTAACACAATTTTGTGAGTTTTAGTTGTAAAGAGATGCTACTTAAGTTTTAATGCAATAATTCTACAATGCCATAGAGTAATTAAATATAAGTAAGTCTCTAATGTTTTTCCTTAAACCTCTTAGGAGAAATGTTTGTACAACAATGATCTATATCCATTTTAGACTCAATAGTCAATATTTACAATTTTTATTGGTCAAAATTTCTAAATGAGGAATTTAATAACAATGTGATGGCATAAAGATTTGCAACACCTAATAAAATGTCAAAAATGTTAAATGGAAGTTGAAATTTTAATACGAAGTGTTGACCCAACATTGATCTTTTTTATCGGTCCAAACATACAAATGAGAACATTAATTATTTAAAAACAAAACTACAAAATTTAAAACCGGAACTAAATTTTTTTTTTTTTTTTTTAAAT
>CABFOW010001055.1:36463-60608 GCA_902141385.1 Timema californicum
TTTTTTTACATAAGTATAGTGCAATTAATGCTAGGGTTTGCTATTATATTATTTCGTTTCACATATATGAGTTTTAAGTAAATATCTCCATTTTCAAACAATAGAGCGAAAAAATTTGTGCGGAGTTCTGTACCATTTATTTTAAAACAATATTAGAAAATGTTAACAGTTTAAAGGAACTTTATTTCAAAGCTGGTACTTTGAATGTACATTGATTAATATAGCCTATTGTGTATAACCCGAGAGGGTAGTAATAATAATAATAATGATTAATAGCCACTACTATTACTTTGATGATAAAATACATTTAACTATCCATTACATCAGTGCAGGTATTCAATGTACCAACATTAGCAATTCAAAAGCCCTATTGGGCAGTTCTCTCCAGTAAGAACAAGATAGGTCACATTATTGAGGTAAATGGATTGAACAGTTTAAACTACATAATACTTTAGTGGTTCAAGTTCTTATAATAAATATATATATATATATATAAATATAAATCTTCACTCTTAATATTTCACTTTTCAAGTAAAAATTGTACAGTGTGGCACAATTTATAAATTTGAATATTGATGTCGATGACAGATCTCTCTGATCAGTGCGTATGTCCCGTAAAACTAAACACAAGTCAACCTAAACGGCTTCGTCAAGTAGTTTGCGGTGAGTCGACACAGCTCAATACATGGTATGCACGTGTGTAGGTCCTCGACATACCAGTAAACGGAAAACACCCAATATGTGATAAATTTTGACCAACTTTGTTGCGTCTGATGACAGATTCATAATATTAATACCTTAGAATGTTGTACCCTTCAGTCACTTAGAAATAAATGCATCAATTTGTTCTACAAGACTTGCAATCCACCCTCCCCCCATGCACAATGCATTGTGTGAACAGCTTTACAAACTAAATGGACTAAAAGCAAACAACATAACACGAACAAAAAAAAAAGCCAAGCAATATCAATTGTTTGTAATACGACAGAACGTGCAAGTTTACAAAGATAAGTACCAACATACCTTGGCCCCCTTGTAGCACAAAACAATGCCAAAATATTACAATGATAATAAGGAAGAAACCAAACTTACATAATAATATCTATATCTGATAAAGTACGTAATAATATATATGTAAAAACGGGCAGGCAAGAGGGAAAGGAACAAATGAAAAGAGGAGCATACTTCACACTCTACACTGCAGCCAATGGACAAAAAAAAAAGTAAAGTTACCCCCTCAATCCCTCGGCCTAAGATTTGATTAATCACAACTCATTTGGAAGGAGATTAAAACATGCACGCTACTACCTAAAAGAGGAATTCCAAAAACTAATGGGGGGAGGGGGAAATTAGTAGGATTCACATGAAAATCTGCCATGAATGAGAAGTTACCTGACCAAACCTTATCGGAGTTTTAAGGATTAATAGGCATTAGGTTAAGCAACCTGTAAGTTGGAGACAATTTTGATTATAAAACTTTTACCCAACACTTGTGTTAATAGATGTGTTCAGTTTATCAAACAATGTCATGGTATTAAGTTACACGAGTTCAAACCATTTAAACCTTAACCATCAATTAGGAGAGTAGCATTCAAACCTTTGTTTTACGATTAATGTCGATACATACACACATCTAATCGCGCCGTTCCCTTACGGGGTAGGCAAGAAACTGTGCACATAGCTCAACAAACAACTCCATACATAATCACCCTGGTACCTAGTAAATGTAATTTCTCCAGATTTATGCGGAAATAAATATTAATAATAATATTAGCACCACGTCTTACCACCCAATCGGGTTATACGCTTTAAGTAATAATTACTCTAATGGATTAGGAATTGGGGAGGTCTAATTAGAGGAAGTGAACCCGCATTTGCGTGGGGAGAGAGTGGAAAACCATTTAGGAAAAACCACCCCCAGTTCACCCGACCGAGATTCGAACCTCGATCTCCATGACCTCAGCAGTCGAGCTCAACACGACAAGCGCATTAGCCAACTACGCCACCGAGGCGGGTAAATAAATATTAGTCTGTGTAATTTTGTGCTGTCAAGTTGGTAAGATATATATATATTAATCACACTTAACTAGTGTTGTATTGTCTTGTGTTTTTTTTTCGAAGAAAAAATATAAAACAATATTACCAATTTTTTTTATATATTATGTTAGGAAGAACATATAGGAAAGGTGGCTAAAAACACATAAAAGGAACAAACACAATATGACCCTTAAAATGAAAAGAAGAACACAGTTCACACTTTACATTGCTGCCACTGGACAAAGAGCTAATGGCTGCCTCACCCTCTTACAAAACTATCGTGCAAAGAACCCAGTCCAAGTTATTTCCAATAGTTCTTGCAATTCACTATTTAATCACTACACTAGTCATCTAAAAGACCTTTCATTAAAATGTAACACTAAGTGTTTGTAAATTTATAAAAGGGCACTATTGACAATGGGATTGGTTGCTGGTGAAAAATCTTACCTCTTCATCTCTGATATCTTTCAAGGTGTATGATACGACAGTAATTCCCATGTTCACCAAGTCGGACGATGCTACTTCAAACACCTGTTTGCTGAACTTCTTACGGTCTTTGTAGATCTCCTAAATACATGCAATTTTATGTAACCCTCCAGCTCTATAAAAGACTAATGTTCAAGGTGTGTGATACACAATAATAACAATGATGATGATGATAATGATAATAATAATGTGGTTAATAAACTTAAAAGGAAAACACAAATTAGACCTCCTGATTTTGATTGTTTAGTATTTAAAAAATTTCACACAAAACAAATTTGCTAAAAAAAATATTTTTTTAAAGAAAACGACCACAAAGGAGGCCAAGAAAGAGATGGGAGGGTGGGGGTTGCAGATAAAAGAAAGTGTTCAAGAGAAAGAAGAAGAATGGAAGATGTTAAAGGAGAAAGAATGGTGGAAGGAAATATGAAAACTGAGGCATTTTACTAAACTGGCCCGGCGACAAACTGGAAATAGTTGATGAGTTTAAAAAAAATTACTCATATTTGGGTGTGTGGTCAAAAAACCAATCTTTAGCTTTGACTACAAAATGTTCACTTTGAAGGAGGATTATAAAAACAAATTGAAAAACAAGGAAGGTAAATGGTCTGTCTTAATGTAAGAACACTTTGCGACAATATTTTTAAAAATTGGTCGTATACACCTATCAAGAAAGCAGCTTTTCAAATTTATTTATCAAAGAATCTGATTTCTGCACATTAATTTGACTAATAATAAATGTTTAGGAAGAATAACTAAACCAATATTTTTGATTAGAAAACAAAAACATGGACTTGTATGCATCTTTTAAACAAGTGTAATTTCTGTTTAATATGCTATGAAAATGTTTATATTTAAAACCAGTATCAAATAAATTACCTCGACAGTCATACTGCCCATTATAGCTCTTTGATGACCTTCCAATGTTACGAGAGCTATGTGTTGAATTTCAGTTTCAGACTTTCCCAGAAACTGTTCACATGCAGCCAGGAGCATTTCTTCATTTTGCCCCTGAATTTTCACCTACACATACAAAAATAAAGTATATTCAAAACATATTTATTATATATGGTTCGGCTTATAAGACAGGATTACATTGTAATCGGCTAAGCTAAGACCTTTCAGGGTGAATTGAAGGTACAGTTGTGAATATTTGTCTGTGTGTATATTTATGATTTTGTGTATATAAATATACTTTGTTTCTCTTTGTATGTATATAATATATTTTAATACATTTTTATATACTTTATGTATATAATATTATTATTATTACTAGGTGTTCTGTCTTACGATAGGTCCATTCCTTTTGTTAGTGGGCCTAGACCCCCATTAGTACTTGTTCATTTGTCATCCTGTCTGTCCCCCTGGTCTTCTCACCCACTCTTCTTAATACTTGTTCACTTGTCCCCCTATCTGTCTGTCTACCTGATCTTCTCATCCACTCTTCTTAGTACTTGTTCATTTGTCCCGCTGTCTGTCCACCTGGTCTTCTCACCCACTCTTCTTAGTACTTGTTCATTTGTCACACTGTCTGTCTACCTGATCTTCTCACCCACTCTTCTTAGGACTTGTTCATTTGTCCCCCCCTGTCTGTCCACCTGGTCTTCTCACCCACTCTTCTCAGGACTTGTTCAGTTGTCCCCCTGTCTGTCCACCTGATCTTCTCACCCACTCTTCTTAGGACTTGTTCATTTGTCCCCCCCTGTCTGTCCACCTCATCTTCTCACCCACTCTTCTCAGGACTTGTTCATTTGTCCCCCTGTCTGTCCACCTGATCTTCTCACCCACTCCTCTCAGGACTTGTTCACTTGTCCCCCTATCTGTCTGTCTACCTGATCTTCTCATCCACTCTTCTTAGTACTTGTTCATTTGTCCCGCTGATCTATCCACCTGGTCTTCTCACCCACTCTTCTCAGGACTTGTTCATTAGTTCCCCTGTCTGTCCACCTGGTCTTCTCACCCACTCTTCTCAGGACTTGTTCATTTGTCCCCCTGTCTATCCACCTGATCTTCAAGTCCCAAGTATATGTATATATACAGTGTAGACCTGTCTTATAAGCTACACCATAGTGTAACTCATCAAGGTAAGCTTACTACTGCTCAAGGTAAACAAAGGGTGCAGTAAAAATGTGCACACATGCATGGACAGATAGGGCCAGTTTCATAGTCAAATTTAGTACGCCTCAAGTGCGGCGCTATACTAAGTTCATGAAGACACCTACCTACACTCGAATGGAATGGGCCGTTCTCGCATAGGAAACTGGCCCATTCCATTCTGGTTTAGGTAGGTGTCGTACTTGTACTTAGTGTATCGCCGCACTTGAGGCGTACTAAACTTGACTATGAAACTGACCCATAGTTTCAAACAGCAACATTACAGGGCCAAGTTTTGACCCTGGCAGAAGTGAACAAAGAGTGATTTTTTCCCCCCTCCTAATTGTTGTTTCCAAACCTTTATCTAGGAAATTGCTGAAGCATCCACTTAAAATTCACCCTCATCTTGTTCGCTTAGGTAAAATTATTGGTCACCGGTAAGTATTAGATCTTTTAGTTTTATGTCGGTGACCTGGTGGTCTAGGGGTAAGGTGTCAGACTTCTATGTTGGCGGCCAGGGTTCAATCCTCGCTCACGGCAAAGATTTATCTGATTACCAAACCCTTCCTTCACCTCTGACAAGACATCTTGTGAATGTGGGGAATGCCGGGCCTCCACCGTGGTTCGGATTCCACGTTAAACTGTAGGTCCTCCATTCCATCTCACAATCACCCTACCATTACACATTAGCGTAAGTGCGTATAACCCGAACGGGTAGTAAGACGCAGTGCTAATAATAATAATAATAATAATAATAATAATAATAATAATAATAATAATAATAATAATAATTATTTTAGTTTTATGAAATGTTTTGATTTCCAAATATGTTGAGTCAGTTTTGATTTCCCAATAAGGCGAGTCATTGCAAATACTAAGTTAAATTTTATAACTTATTTCATATAGCAGGCCTATATTTAAAACTACTTAATTAGTGTAACTGTAAATCTGGCATAATGCCAGGATCACAATCAGATTAACATTTACATAATGTAACAACATGATCAAAAGACAGCCAATGAATTTGGATTGTTTGAAAACAGATTGTTCAGTAAAAATGGAACTCAAAATAAAGTGTAGAAAGAAGATGCATTGACAGCATGGTGTTTGCAAGATGCAGACCAACTGTACCAATGAAGGTGTCTGCATACCATATGAAACAAAGCAAGTACTAAATAGCCTTGTTGATGTTGCTACTGAAAATAACATGTGGTATCACCATGTGACCTTTGAACAGCTCATGTGTCAGATAAGCGCTATGCTAATGTTAATTTGAGTGCATCATAGTGACCCCCATTTAATGATATGAGAAGAACCGCTAAGCAGGGCTGTGGAGGCAGTGTGTTAAGCCTTCGACTTCTCTATTTTTCTGTCCATCTCCCGACACCTTCATAAATGGCAAAAGTATATTAATTAGTAATAAATTTACAGACGTTAAATGCTCAAAAACAGATTACTTTATGGGAATCTTCTTTGACATTACGAATGTATGCTTAAATAAATTTACAAATTACAATTTAGAAATTTATAAAATTACAAATATTAGTCGTAAAGAATGAAAATAAAAATTAAAATGATATAGTTACCATATATTTTTACTGGGTAATTGAATTCTTATTTTGAAGCCAGAGTCGGTACAGCTATACTTGGTATTTTTATTGTTAGTTTGAAGCCAGAGTCGGTACATTTTTACCAGGTATTTTTATTGTTATTTTGAAGCCAGAGTCGGTACATCTATAATGACTCGGATTCCATCCAAAATTGCTTGCGACTCCACAACCCTGCCACTAAGTTATGTTAAATGAACGTTAAGTTGATCACGATGCCAGCGTAAACAAATGTACCTAGTATTTAAGAGAGACATACTTGTGCAATCCCTGTGACAGATATTGGAACACCCTGGCTCGTGTAAACAGTCGGGCTCTCCACCTGGAGTGTCATTGTGTTTAAAGAAATCCTAGAAATAAAATAAAACATAGTTATTAAAGTCACCAGTTGCAAGTATCCAGAGTTAGGACAGTAATGGGAATTCTGCTAACATGGACATGCATTAGAGGTTGATGGAGGAGGCAACAGTCAGCAGGACTTGATTAATGAACAATTCTTTTAAATAAATGCAAAAAAAAAAAAATCTGTTAATTAACATGATTAACATATAAATATTGATACAGTCACAAATCGGCAAGTAGAAATTATTTTCATAGTTACAGTTCCATCCAACGCCTTAGCTCAGTCAATAGTGTATCTGCCTACTGAACTAAGGGCCCCGGGTTCGATTCCAGGCATGGTCGAAAAATTTATAGTTGTGAAATATGGGTTTACCCTTTCACACCGATAAATTAACGGCCGAGGACTGGATGTTGTGCCTGTACTAGTCTTAAACTAGATTATAAGACATATGAAGCTACGACAGACCTAACAAGCCGATAGTGGAAAAAAATATATGGCTTGAATAAAAAACCGACCACAGGCTGGAAAAAATAATGGATATAAAATAAAAAAAATAAAAAGTTATAATTCTTTTTTACTTTAATTCATTGTATTAACTACATCCCCACAACTTGTGAATGTGAGGAATGCCAGGCCTCCACCGTGGTTCAGATTCCACGTTAAACTGTAGGTCCATCATTTCATCTCACAATCACCCTACCATTACACATTAGCCTAAGTGCGTATAACCATAATGGGTAGTAAGACGCGGTACTACTACTACTACTACTACTACTACTACTAATAATAATAATAATAATAATAATAACTACATCCCTAACAACACAAAAATCTTAAAATCAAATGTTGTCACTATCTGAAACCTTTAATTTGCTAGCAGACCCAGTTATGACATCTAGTCGGATATAAAGGTGAGAGTGAGAGGGAACTCGCAGAAGTTATCACAACTTCTCGGCGGCAGAAGGAGACAAGCGGGGGACCTTTACAAAGTCTGGTCTGGAGTAGAGAAGTGCGACGGACCAATACTGCAGTATGCATCAGAAACCTGAGGGATGAAGGACAGGGGTAAGAGCAGGAGACAAGCTAGGAGGGACAGGCTGAGGAATAAAAGGAGGCGAGATTAAGATGGTATGGACATGTAAAGAGGATGGAAGAAGGGAGGATCCTCGAAATGGAGGTGGCGATAAGGAGGTCAAGAAGAAGACGCAGGGACAGGTGGATAAAGGGATTGGGCGAGGAGTGTGGAGGAAGAAAGGTGGTGTGAGGACAGAAGTAAATGGAGAAACTCATGTTCAAGCGAGATCCTGCCAGCGGCAGTAAACTGTACGTGGTAATGACGACGATGAAGACGATGATGATAGTCGGACTGTTATCACAAAGTTAGGATGTAAACTGTATGTGATGACAATGACGATGATGATGATGATAGCTGGACTGTTATCACAGAGTTAGGATGTATTACCTTTGCACACATTGTATGTTGGGCCACACAAAAGCTCTTCCTCCTGGAACTAAAAGTGGCTTGTTGTAGCAACATCCTGAAAAAGAAATTATTTGTTTTAATATTCAAAATAATTAATAAATACATTAGGTATATTAAAATTTTGATGGAAAATACATTTTACACTTGATAATCATTCATTATAATTAGGATTAATAATGGTTGTACACACCTTTATTTTGTGAAGTGTGTTTATAGCAAAATCATATTAACATACTATCAAAACATGTTTTAAGTTAAATGTCACCATTTTTAATAGAAAATACATTTAAAGCGAAAAAGTGAATTGAAAATGTATACAAAATTTACTTGGTGGTCTTTTAAATGTGCATATTGAGCCAATTTTTTTTTTTTTAATTGAATGGTGAAGTAACAATATTAGAACTAAGCATATTTTTTTCACAATGGCAGGCGTGTTCCCTATTTGCTACTGTTGGCTGAAATTGAAAGAAAAAACATCTTAGATTTAATCTTCACTAATATTTAGGATTACCCACACATAACCTTATGATATGTCACACACTTTAATTTTCATCCTTTATTCCCAACTAAGAATTGGTTCGAATTGATTACAATGCACTCAATGAACAGAACAGGTTAAACTTTAAACGGAGTTTGTTTATACACTCAACTAGACAATGGCAATTATTACAAGGCCTCGTCTGACGAGTCAATAACCTGCTTCGGTGGTCGTATGGTCAAAGGCGTCACTCTCGCAATAGATTAGACTGCCAATGACATGAAGACCGAGGGTTGTTTTTCCTAAATGGTTTTTCACTCTCCCTCCATGCAAATACTCACTTCATCTCAAATCAACATTAATTGTCCCTAACTAATTGGTAGGCCCACTGTACATATGCATATGACGAATCGGTAGTAAGAAGCGGTATTAAAAAAAAATTAATACATCAAAGACTTAAGATTGCATAACTCTTGTCAAGAGATTTGAACAAGAGGAAATGTTGACACATTAACTTTGTTTAGGTCTGGTACTCATTGGATAAATTATGTCTCTATCTATAGAATATCAGTTTGAAAATAGCACAAGACGGTCTTTTGTAAATCTGGTATGCACTTAATTAGCTAAAAAAAATTTAGGGATTGATATCAATTGAGACGCGACCAGTATGTTGTAGTTCCTGTAATAAATAGCTCTAAAATTATGTAACATCTCCAATTAAAAAAAATCAGTGTTGACTATGAACTCTTAGTTCTATCCGAGATAAATAGAAGGTTTAAGTAATTGAATTTTATTTTAAAACAGGGAGGTGGGACTTGTTTATATATTGCTGAAGAAATGCCACTCCCCCCTTATTTTAGGATTGTATTATTTACATACCTGAAACTACAAGAGCTTCATTTGGACCGCAGGTGACAAAACCCCACGTCATTTCGTTCTTTTGGCGTGTTATCACAATGGTAATTGATATAATATCTACAACTACAAAATAATTCTACTCTTAAATGGCAGCCAACAAAAGCAGAAGTTAAAGAAGGCAATTTATATACAAACTAACAAGTGTTGAATCCATAACAGTACGCAGACAAGTACGGCAGCCATTTATGGTCAAAATCACACCCAACAAGTTTGAATTTAGTTATTTTTAATTATTTTCATTAAAAAAGTAATGAGTTCAAGTAAATTTAGTTATGGATTTATTTTTAAGGAAACTATGTGTCTGGGTGAGTATTTTATTCATAGTTAAGACTCGAGAGTATTTCCATAATAGTTTGGGTTAAACACTGCAAGGATAGAAGGGTAAGGACTATATGCTCACCAGCAAACTGTGGGCCTCAAAGTTCCAAGCTAAAACTTTGAGGAGGCCTCAAAGATTCCGAGCTAGAACTTTGAGGCCTACAGTTTTCTGGTGTGTAAGCTTTACCCTTCTATCCTCCTTTCAATAGAACCGTTTGATGCCATTTTCCCTTTGTTTACATAATATTTTAGAGATATAGATGGGTATACAATTAGCGCTTGTTATTGGCTTTTGCAAGGATTCCGTGTTTTGATTTTAAATACACTTCTAAAATAAATTTTTAAAAATAAGCTTTTCTTAATAGATTTTTAGTAACACAATACATTTTATTATATGGACTAAAAACTCCAGTAGATATGACCACATAATAAAAAAGGAAGAATTGAAAAACTTATGTTGACAACAAACTTTAGCTGTGAGTATCGTAGTGGGTTCTTAAATAATGTGTCATTGTTCCACTACTTCTTAAGTATTGTTATTTTCCCGGCTATTAAAATATTACCACACTTTAAAGCCATAGTTCCTTAAAGTGTTAAAAAAAACGTACTTCACTAAATTTTATAATATCGAAGTTTTTTTAAATGTCAGAAAAGTATTTATTTTCAAATATTTTACAAATGAAGCACCCATATTATGCTTTTGTACACTCAAAAAGGAAAAGAAGTGGTTTAGACTTTTCTGGAGCTATGTTTTTATTTATAGTATTATACATTGAGATGGAAACCGAAGACGAAGTAGAGGAATACGAAACATAACCAAGCATTTTAAAGAGTGAAGTGGAGAGAGCCATAAAGGACATACGAAGAAGGATATCTACTGGAAGTGACGACATACCAGCTGACCTGCTGAAGGCACTGATAAATAACAGATCAATGGCTTTAAAATCCTTATAAATAAGACCTATGAAACAGCAAAATGGCCCAAGGAATTTCTAGACGTAGCCATGGTGGCCTTAAAGAAAAAGAAACAACCCAAGACATGCAGTGAGCACATAACCATCGGTCTCATTTCTCATGTGGGGAAGATCGGGGCAAGAACACTCAACAGGCGACTGGAACAGAAAATAGAAAGTTCGATGGTAGAAGACCAATTTGGATTCGGAAATGGAACCACAGATGCCATCGGGATGCTGAGAATAGTTTTAGAGAAAGTCCTGGGAGTCAAGGAATAAATCTGCATTTGTTTCACCAACTGGCAAAAGGTTTTTGATAGAGTGGACAGAGCTGAGTTAAAGAAACTGATGGAAATATTCAAGAAGATCAGGATTACTTGGAGGGATGGAAGGCTGATCTCAAACCTGTATCTGTGGCAGTAAGTTAAAGTGAGGCTAAATGACCAACAGCGTAGAGAAAGGAAGAGGAGTGAGGCAGGGTTGATGTTTGGCACCCAGTCTGTTCAACGTGTATGGAGATTGGCTGGTCAGGGAAACCCTTGATGGACGTGGCAATTTCTAGATATGAGGATACGTCATCAACACAGTAAAATAGGAAGATTATCTAACATTGCTGGCCAGAAATAAAGAAGAGTTGCAGGAAATAATGGACCAGCTGGTGGAGATAGGGAGAAGATATGGAATGGAGATCAACACTGAGAAGTCGAAATCAGTTAGAATTTCAAAAAATGAAAAGCCACTATAAATCAAAATTGGAAACAAGTAGTTGGAAAGCATTGGGCAGTTCAAGTACTTGGGAAGTTTGTGCCGACAAAGGATACCTACTGTACCAAGGAAATTAGATCGAGGGTCGCCATGGCAAAGGAATCTTTCAACAAGAAGAGATTACTACTGATCAACAAGTTGAATTTGGGACTGAGGAAGAAACTGTTGAAATGCTACATTTGGAGCACAGCGATGTATGGAGCAGAAACTTGGATTCTCATAAATATGGAAAATAACTTTGAAATGTGCTGCTGGTAAAGACTTGAGAAGATCAGGTGTACAGACAGGATTACAAATGAAGAAGCCCTAAGAAGAGTGGATGAGAAGAGATCCATTTCAGATGTGATGCTTTGGTACAACGTCATAAAAAGCAATGTTGAGGGAAAGAGAGATTAGGAAGGAGTGTTAGCAATTATAAAATCATTCCCAAAAAACAACAGCCTTCCCCCTGACACCTATCTGACGCTTCTGATTGTCCCAATGGTTGGTGTGACGTCATAGGCCCCTATATCTATATCATGTGACAGCCTTCACAACAACATCACTCCTTTTTATGTAGAGTTAATACGGGGGATAATACTGATTTATGGTTTTTAAGTGATACATATTAGTTGCAAAATAAAGCGTGCTTAACGATAAACAAAAATCTGTTATTACAATTGAAAAAAAGTATGAGGAGCAATACTACCCGTATCCAGCCTCGTGGTCAGTGCACCCGACTATGAACCTAGGGGGTCCTGGGTTCGATTCCCGGCTGGTATCTTGGACATTTTTCTCTTAATGTGAATTATTCCAACGGTCGCCAGGGGTTGGTAGACTAGGTTTAAGTTAGGAAGACTCCCATTGGCTCACACCTCCATAATCACTATCATCACTTCATCTCATTGCGGGTACGACGTGTATGGTGTACCCTGGTCAATGTTCTGTACCACAGAGCGACAAATAGTCTACATACAGGGGACAGAACTGGATATAATGTCCCCCCCCCCCCAGATTAGTAATACAAAAAAAAGTAACTCTCAAAAACCGAGAAATTTTAAAAATGTAGACACGAGCTGCTGAGTAGGCCTACACAATCTATAAACTAGCTTGTTTTGTTTATGAAATAATCGTTTAGAAAAAAAATCCAAAATAATTATCATCTCGTCTTACTAATCCTTAAGAGTAAACATGTTTAATCAAGGTGATTTATAATGGGTGGGGAAGGTAGAGTTTAAAGAAACACTTTTTGTGGAGGTAGGAGGCTAGCTAGATAACCTCCTTCGGTGTATGCGACCGGGGTTTTAACTCCGATAGCCCTACCATTTACAAACCAAACGAAAACTTACGTTTAGTCAGATATTATAAACATGCTTAAACTCAGAAAAAGACACTTGTGTATTTTCAATAACATGGGGTATTTTAGCTTATCAAATAGTTTTTAAATGTAAATATAGAATAGTAATTTTTTTATTACTAAATAAAAATTGAGGTGTAATTATATATGGGGAAAGAGAATAATTATTTACAAACTGCAATCAATGCTAATTGATCAAATAAGAGATGGGCAGAATCTTTTATCCCCACAAAAATTCACAAATAATTGTAAAACTATAATTATTTGTAAACTGTAGATGCATCTTGTACGATATCCTGGAGTACTGTTGGGTTCCCCACCCTCCTCCCAACTCTTGCACTTCCACTCACTGCGACGACTCCTGCATTCTTACTTCTTCAGTCTGCTCTGAGCTTTCCTACCTCTACTATCCGGAAGTATCATCATCATCATCAACTGTTTTCAGCCTGTGTTCGGATCAGTTTAGTAAAATGCCCCCATCTTCTTCTACCCTTCGTCCTCCTTTAATTGTTCCATTCTTCTCCTCTCACTTGCACACTTTCTTTTATTTGCTCCTCCCATTTATCTACTATCTCATGCACTCCCTGTGCTCCTACTCTTTCCCAGATAACTTAATTCCTAATCCTGTTTCTCCTCGTGCCAGTTAACATGCTCCTCACAAACTTCATTCCCATGACCTCCACTCTCCTTGTCTCTCTCACATTCATCCTACGGGGGTACGCAAGAACGAAAAGAGTGAGCTAGGAGCGCACGGAAGAAATGTCGTCATCTGATGAGCAAGATTCCTCCTCGATATTTAAAGATGTAACGTCAGTACCAGTGGCGGCTCATAGCTAAAATTAGTGGGGGTACTGCTCCAGAAAATGTTAAGCCTTTGTTTTAAAATTGTGTAAAAGAAAAAAAACATGTATAAAAAAGAAAATGTACTCAGGAACTTGATACAATATTAACAAAAAAAAACTTGTTTTCTTAACTTTAACTTAAATTGTAACAGTTCAAACTTGATTTATTCATTTAAAAATGAAATCCATTCTTCTTGTTTTAATTTGCGCAAAAAGTTCAATAATTTTCTCCTTGATTTCTGGATAACAATTGAGAAAATTTTTCTCCATCGAAAGTACTGCAAGCGCGTTTAGTCTCTGTTAAATAAAAGAACCGAAAAAAAAAATGAATCAAATAGGATAGCTGGAAGCAGAATAATAATCTAATTTTACACTCTTCTACACTTTAACACATTCAAGAATATGGTACACGGTTTTTAAGCACAACACACGCTGAATAAAATTCCTTCCACCATCACGCAACAGCCTGCACTGCGAGAGCAACAGTGCTCTCTCTACCTGGCAGTCCCGCCTTCCTCCCTACCCCCTTCCTATGTGTGCATGCGCACAACAGTCAAACATCACGCCACTGTCACTGTGAAGCGCACAGTTCCATACAAATATATTTGTATCTTTTTCATAAACTGGGGGATGGCTACTGACATTAAGCTTAAGGAATTTATATTGTACTACAAAAAATAAGAAAGAATTAAAGAAAAAAGAACTCATATTAAATGTTATCGATAATATCAAGTGGAAATAGGGGGTGCTGCAGTTCCGCAGTGCCTGTACACGATCCGCCACTGGTCAATACTATCGATGTGTTTTTGTTTCGTAAACATAGCGCGTCTGCACTTATATAGAGTCATAGTGTAATCCGTCAAATTAAGACTGTCATCATTCAGGCTAAACGAAGTGTACCTACTATATAATTAATTTAGCTATAACCCAATTCTTTAAAACAAAATAAAGATTACAAACGTAGCTAAATTTTGTTATATTTAAAAAAAAAGGATTGAATGTTCAAGTATTTATACAAATATATTTAGTCTTCAAGATTCCTAGATTAAACTTTGATAAATCTGAAAATATTGTATTCGTAAAAATTTTGGGTTTCAAGATCATGAAGGGATATCGACGTTTTATGTGCCCTATAGCTCAAAATGGGATTTAAGGATAATTTACTGATGATTGATTATCAAATTATTTGAAATATTTCAAAAATTAGCTTTATCGATTTTGTTTAAAATGAGTATATGAGGCGTGTTTTACATGATAAACAAGATTTTATTTTTATTTCATAAAATAAATTACTCTAAGGGTTTTTATTACTAACCGTTTTATAAGAAATTGAAATTTTTAAAAAAATACGATTTTGTTTGAAATTTATATCTGGAAAGGGTTTAATTTGATTATAAAAATGTATTCATTTTTACTAAAAAAATATTTAAGGGCAGTTTATTGACAACCGAATAACCAAATCAGATCCTGATTACAACAAACAACGTGAGAAAATTTGTACGAGAGTGTCTATGTATTCATCAAGGTACAACAGGGTCGCGGCCCAGAATCACTCCCGGACAGACGTGAATGGATGTGTTCCCCTCGGGTGCGACAGCTCTTTGTTATTAAGACTCGCATCTGCGACACAGGGCGAGGGTGTCTGGTGTGTTATTGATCGCCCGTCGTCACAGTTAGGGCCAGCTTCTCTAACAAGCTCGGGCTACGGCGGAGATAACACAAGCGAACCGAACGTTCGGTAACAGTCACATGTCGTGCTCTCGATCGTCGCCGAACAGGCTCGGTTACACTAGATAAGGACAAGACGAGAACAGCACCGGATCAGACTCGGATCCGTGAGTTCTCAGGGCCGGATGGCAGTGTGCAAGAGTGCCCATGTCAGTTTTACAAATGGGGGGCAGCTCTGCTGGGGTATGACAGCCCCCTCCTCGAGAGAAAAATTCAGGAATTTAACCTCGTCGGAGTGAATTTTAGAGCATCTGAGCTAAGGATATGAGTTTCAAGAGCCAATTTTAGCAACAACAAAAAAGTTTCTGTAAAATTAACAAAAAATAAAATGTAGTTGTAGCTGAACCCATTGAAAAGAAATATATTTTTCATAAGTTTATTAAACAGAACAAAGTGAAAATAAAGCCGTTGGAAAGGGAATGAGAGGAAATATATATATTTTGTCATATTTATCCGTTAACTCCGACATTGATGATTCAAAGTTGTTGGTAGCAAATTGCAGCCATATCCCAAATACACAATTTTATTTTTTCATAAAAATTAACAAATATAAATAAATATTGCAGAGTGATAAGAGAGGGCTCAAGCCCCTTTTGTCAACCATTTACAGGTGCCCATGACAGTAAGGTTAAAAGAGTTTAGAGCATGGCAAAAAGGGGGGTAGGTAAGATGTCCAAGAAGTAGCTTTGTCTGATGGGAGGTGCGATCTAGCCATATCTAATGTTAGGAGGAGGATGGCAGATCGTCAAATTTGGGCGAGTGAACTTTTTATGGGATGCGTGAACGCCGTGGGTGGAAATACGCTACTACAAAAGTTACAACTTTATCGTGGACTGGGAGTATTCCATAGCTCCCGTCATGATATCTTTTCATTGTTCCACCCTATTATAAGCTGGATCCAAACGCCGCACACGGCACGAAGAAAACCGCACTACACGGATCTCAGTCACAATCAACTGTTTTCAGCCTGTGGCTGGGTCAGTTTAGTAAGATGCCTCCATCTTCTCATATCCTTCCATCACTCTTAATCCTTTAATTTATTCCATTTCTTTTCATCTAACTCGAAAACATTCTGTTATCTTCACCTCCCAAATCTGTGTTCACCTCCTTTGCGGTCTTTTTCTTACACACTTCATTTTCATCATTTTCTTTCGTTCTTTGTTTCCTCTACTATCTCATGTACTCCCTGTACCCCTACTAATTCCTGGATAACTTCATTCATAAACTTGTTTCTCCTCATGACAGTTTACATGCTCCTCACAAACTTCATTACCATGGCCTCCACTATTCCTAGTCTCTCTTACACTCACTGTCTATGTCATGGCCTCCACTATTCCTAGTCTCTCTTACATTCAATGTCCATGTCATGGCCTCCACTATTCCTAGTCTCTCTTACATTCAATGTCCATGTCATGGCCTCCACTATTCCTAGTCTCTCTTACATTCAATGTCCATGTCATGGCCTCCACTATTCCTAGTCTCTCTTACATTCAATGTCCATGTCATGGCCTCCACTATTCCTAGTCTCTCTTACATTCAATGTCCATGTCATGGCCTCCACTATTCCTAGTCTCTCTTACATTCAATGTCCATGTCATGGCCTCCACTATTCCTAGTCTCTCTTACATTCAATGTCCATGTCATGGCCTCCACTATTCCTAGTCTCTCTTACATTCAATGTCCATGTCATGGCCTCCACTATTCCTAGTCTCTCTTACATTCAATGTCCATGTCATGGCCTCCACTATTCCTAGTCTCTCTTACATTCAATGTCCATGTCATGGCCTCCACTATTCCTAGTCTCTCTTACATTCAATGTCCATGTCATGGCCTCCACTATTCCTAGTCTCTCTTACATTCAATGTCCATGTCATGGCCTCCACTATTCCTAGTCTCTCTTACATTCAATGTCCATGTCATGGCCTCCACTATTCCTAGTCTCTCTTACATTCAATGTCCATGTCATGGCCTCCACTATTCCTAGTCTCTCTTACATTCAATGTCCATGTCATGGCCTCCACTATTCCTAGTCTCTCTTACATTCAATGTCCATGTCATGGCCTCCACTATTCCTAGTCTCTCTTACATTCAATGTCCATGTCATGGCCTCCACTATTCCTAGTCTCTCTTACATTCAATGTCCATGTCATGGCCTCCACTATTCCTAGTCTCTCTTACATTCAATGTCCATGTCATGGCCTCCACTATTCCTAGTCTCTCTTACATTCAATGTCCATGTCATGGCCTCCACTATTCCTAGTCTCTCTTACATTCAATGTCCATGTCATGGCCTCCACTATTCCTAGTCTCTCTTACATTCAATGTCCATGTCATGGCCTCCACTATTCCTAGTCTCTCTTACATTCAATGTCCATGTCATGGCCTCCACTATTCCTAGTCTCTCTTACATTCAATGTCCATGTCATGGCCTCCACTATTCCTAGTCTCTCTTACATTCAATGTCCATGTCATGGCCTCCACTATTCCTAGTCTCTCTTACATTCAATGTCCATGTCATGGCCTCCACTATTCCTAGTCTCTCTTACATTCAATGTCCATGTCATGGCCTCCACTATTCCTAGTCTCTCTTACATTCAATGTCCATGTCATGGCCTCCACTATTCCTAGTCTCTCTTACATTCAATGTCCATGTCATGGCCTCCACTATTCCTAGTCTCTCTTACATTCAATGTCCATGTCATGGCCTCCACTATTCCTAGTCTCTCTTACATTCAATGTCCATGTCATGGCCTCCACTATTCCTAGTCTCTCTTACATTCAATGTCCATGTCATGGCCTCCACTATTCCTAGTCTCTCTTACATTCAATGTCCATGTCATGGCCTCCACTATTCCTAGTCTCTCTTACATTCAATGTCCATGTCATGGCCTCCACTATTCCTAGTCTCTCTTACATTCAATGTCCATGTCATGGCCTCCACTATTCCTAGTCTCTCTTACATTCAATGTCCATGTCATGGCCTCCACTATTCCTAGTCTCTCTTACATTCAATGTCCATGTCATGGCCTCCACTATTCCTAGTCTCTCTTACATTCAATGTCCATGTCATGGCCTCCACTATTCCTAGTCTCTCTTACATTCAATGTCCATGTCATGGCCTCCACTATTCCTAGTCTCTCTTACATTCAATGTCCATGTCATGGCCTCCACTATTCCTAGTCTCTCTTACATTCAATGTCCATGTCATGGCCTCCACTATTCCTAGTCTCTCTTACATTCAATGTCCATGTCATGGCCTCCACTATTCCTAGTCTCTCTTACATTCAATGTCCATGTCATGGCCTCCACTATTCCTAGTCTCTCTTACATTCAATGTCCATGTCATGGCCTCCACTATTCCTAGTCTCTCTTACATTCAATGTCCATGTCATGGCCTCCACTATTCCTAGTCTCTCTTACATTCAATGTCCATGTCATGGCCTCCACTATTCCTAGTCTCTCTTACATTCAATGTCCATGTCATGGCCTCCACTATTCCTAGTCTCTCTTACATTCAATGTCCATGTCATGGCCTCCACTATTCCTAGTCTCTCTTACATTCAATGTCCATGTCATGGCCTCCACTATTCCTAGTCTCTCTTACATTCAATGTCCATGTCATGGCCTCCACTATTCCTAGTCTCTCTTACATTCAATGTCCATGTCATGGCCTCCACTATTCCTAGTCTCTCTTACATTCAATGTCCATGTCATGGCCTCCACTATTCCTAGTCTCTCTTACATCCAATGCCCATGTCATGGCCTCCACTATTCCTAGTTTCTCTTACATCCAATGTCCATGTCATTGCCCCCACTATTCCTAGTCTCTCTTACATTAAATGTCCATGTCATGGCCTCCACTATTCCTATTTCGTTCTTTGTGTCGGTCTCGATGAAACTAATCTCGTTCACTACTGCTCTTTCGCTTGTGTTCTCTCCGGTGTAACCCTAGCTTTAGAACCAACACGCCACTCGAGTGAAAATAACAGTCAAATAAAACATCAATGGAAATACAATGAATGGAATCCAACCAATTAAAAACTTGATATATTGTTTTAAGAAACAGATGATATCAGATCATATTGTCATTTTGAGGAAGAAAGTATTTATAAGAATACGTAGTAAGAGCAAAAGTTAACACCTCTTTGGCGGGTTTTTTAGAGATTGTTTATTTTGTTTACAAGCTCTAGAGAAATTCTATCTTTACAAAAGATGATTTTATTTAAGATCCAAATGAAAAAAACCTTGACAATTATTTTTACTCATAATGTTTCAATCAACTTCATATATTTTTTAAAAATTATTTTTTTGCAACGCGTGTTACTTGTTCAGGTTATACACCTAATTACTAGTTACGATTGGGAGTTAGGGATGAGAATGTTGAATTTAGGAGATGTGTATCTGCCTTTGCCTAAAGAGAGAATGGAAAACCGTTTTGAGAGAGAAAAAAACCTCAGTACACCTGACCGAGATTCGAACCTCAATCTTCCCGTCATCAGAAGTCTAGTCTACAGCGAGAGTAGTGCGTTAGACCACGCGGACACCGGAGCGGGTGGGGTGACTATCGAAGAACGTCTTGAGTGCAAAGTGTCGTAAGAAGGAGCTACTGGCGTCAAGGGCGACGATGTAAGGGGGGAGGGGGGTAGGATTGGACTCCCATCTGCCGGGGGTGTGGCACCCCTCACCTCAAGAAAAAAATTCAGAAATTTAACCTTGTGAGAGATAATTATATGGGTTTTAAGAACCAATTAAATAGAATTATTGAAAAATTAACAAAAAAATAAATAGAGGTTTAACTGACATCATTGAAATGAAACATAATATTGTTCACAAGCTTATTGAACAGAATAAAATAGAAAGAAAGCTGTTGAAGAGGGAATGGAAGGAAATATACTTTTTATCTTTTTCATCTGTTAACTCCGACATTGATGATTCAAAGTTGTTAATAGAAAATTGCAGCCAAATATCAAATACACAATTTTATTTTTTCATAAAAGTTAACAAAAAGGAAGAGTAAATATTGCAAAGTGTTAAGGGGGGTTGTGGCCCCCCTTATCGCTAATTTATGGGGACTAATCACTGGCACCTTCGACTAATCACCATTACAAAACTTGGTATATATTTAAGAGGAGATTGACCACATGTAAACGAGAGAAAGTCAACGCTGTTCCCAATAGTAGCCATGCAGTTCTCTCAGAGATGGTATCCAGTGTAACAATGTTGTTGTTTCTAAAAGCTCACAAACAAGAAACGTGTGTTTTAATAAGTTTGACGCGTAACGATTGTTTCCTGCGGGCCACACGGCCTTCAGCAGTGGAAGAGCTCATCACCAGTCAGTCACAACACTGGCTTGGCTGTTATGTCATCTGTTCTTTTCTCAAGGACAAAACTGGGGGGCAAAGATGATCGCCATTTTCCGTGTCTTAAGTAACTACTGCCACTAGCTCCTGAGCACCTTGTTTTAGAACAAACTGCCACTACCAGAGACTCTTCAAGGGATATTACGTGCAGGGGGTGAACTAGCACAAGATAGAGATAGGATGTAATGAGGTGGACTGGATAGAACTAGCTCAAGATAGGGCTAGAGTGTAATGAGGAGGACTGGATAGAACTATCTCAAGATATGGATAGAGTGTAATGAGGAGGACTGGATATAACTAGCTCAAGATATGGATAGGGTGTAGTGAGGTGGGCTGGGTAGAACTAGCTCAAGATAGGGATAGGGTGTAATGAGATGGACTGGATAGAACTAGCTCTAGATAGGGATAGGGTGTAATAAGGGGGTCTGGATAGAGCTAGCTCAAGATAGGGCTATGGTGTAATGAGATTGGATAGAACTAGCTCAAGATAGGGATAGGGTGTAGTGAGGTGGACTGGATAGAACTAGCTCAAGATAGGGATAGGGTATAATGAGGGGGACTGGATAGAACTATCTCAAGATAGTAATAGGGGGTAATGAGGTGGACTGGATAGAACTATCTCAAGATAGGGATAAGGTGTAATGAGGTGGACTTTATAGAACTAGCTCAAGATAGGGATAGGGTGTAGTGAGGTGGACTGGATAGAACTAGCTCAAGATAGGGATAGGGTGTAATGAGGTGGACTGGATAGAACTAGCTCAAGATAGGGATAGGGTGTAATGAGGTGGACTGGATAGAACTAGCTCAAGATAGGGATAGGGTGTAATGAGGTGGACTGGATAGAACTAGCTCAAGATAGGGATAGGGTGTAATGAGGTGGACTGGATAGAACTAGCTCAAGATAGGGATAGGGTGTAATGAGGTGGACTGGATAGAACTAGCTCAAGATAGGGATAGGGTGTAATGAGGTGGACTGGATAGAACTAGCTCAAGATAGGGATAGGGTGTAATGAGGTGGACTGGATAGAACTAGCTCAAGATAGGGATAGGGTGTAATGAGGTGGACTGGATAGAACTAGCTCAAGATAGGGATAGGGTGTAATGAGGTGGACTGGATAGAACTAGCTCAAGATAGGGATAGGGTGTAATGAGGTGGACTGGATAGAACTAGCTCAAGATAGGGATAGGGTGTAATGAGGTGGACTGGATAGAACTAGCTCAAGATAGGGATAGGGTGTAATGAGGTGGACTGGATAGAACTAGCTCAAGATAGGGATAGGGTGTAATGAGGTGGACTGGATAGAACTAGCTCAAGATAGGGATAGGGTGTAATGAGGTGGACTGGATAGAACTAGCTCAAGATAGGGATAGGGTGTAATGAGGTGGACTGGATAGAACTAGCTCAAGATAGGGATAGGGTGTAATGAGGTGGACTGGATAGAACTAGCTCAAGATAGAGATAGGGTGTAATTAGGTGGACTGGATAGAACTAGCTCAAGATAGGGATGGGGTGTAATGAGGGGGACAGGATATAACTAGCTAGGGATAGGGTGTAATGAGATGGACTGGATAAAACTAGCTCAATACAGGGATAGGTGGCGTACTTTGGTAAGTGCGGCAATGAACTTTCGAGTTCCTTATGTCATAGACCAGTGGCTATCAAATAGTTTTAGTCTATAAGTCTAATGTACACCCATGATAAACATTTCCTCAAATGTCAGGTAAACAAGAGAAAACACCCGTCAGTGGCCTCGAACACTCCGCCACGTTTTGCTATCTAGTCTTTACAAGCTGTTCGTGTACCCCGGTTTGAGAACCACTGTCATAAACTATAGAGTAGGTAAGTAAATACGAAAATGTGAAACTCTCACTTTGCGAAGTCGATACATTCCAAGGGGTGTCCAACAATTTCCAGGAGGTGTCCGTTCCTCCCCCCTTCCCCAACCAAGATCCCAAATATTATACGCCTATGTCCCTCTTTATCACATGCACCGCGTCTTACTACCCGTTCGTGTTAGACGCTTATGTACTTAATAAGCTAATGATTTGTAGGTATTAGGAAGGTTATATTTAAAGGAAGTGTACTTGTATTTGCGTGGAATGGGAGAGAAAAAACATTTTGCAAAAACCACCATCTGTACACCCGACCTAGATTCGAACCTCAGTCTCCCCATTATCGGCAGTTTAGCCTATTGCGAGAGTATCGTGTTAGAACATTCGGCCACTGAAGCGGCCCATAGAATTGTTAAATTAACAATAATCTATACAATATTTTATGTTATGTCTATATATTGATATTTGAAAATTTTGTGCGCCTGTCATGAGTTAGTAAAATGGAGGGAGGGTTGAAATATTATCATCAGTAGTTGGCTGATGAGAAGATGGTAAACCGTATTGTTGAGGACATGCACTATTAATCACTCTTTTAATACCTGCCCCATTAGATTAAATCATTAATAGCCCCTCGCGCTGAACGTTTCAATTAATCCTCCCCCGCGCGCCCGCTGGTTTCAAGAAGGCACTAATAGATCTGGCTTTGTTTCAAATTGTTGATAAGCTTTTCAACACGAGCTGATCACCTGCACCGGGTTCTGTTTATTGATCATTGGTTAATGGTGTTTGATCTAAAGTTAGAGCAATTTGGATTATCTTCTCCGCCATGTAATATTTCACTCGATTGTTAACGTTCTCCATGTTGTAAACCGGAGGACATAAACAGCACGCACTTCAGTGGCCGAATAGTCTAAGGCACTACTCTCGAAATAAACTGGACTTCCGATGAGGGGAAGATCATGGTTCGATCCCGGTTGAGTGTACCGAGGGTGTTTCCCCACCCCCCTATATAGCTTCCTACCCTCTTTCCACGCAAATTCTGGTACACCTAATTTAAATTCAACCTTTCTCATCCCTGACTCATTAGTGTAATTAGTACATAAGAGTTAAACCCGGATGGGTAAAACCCAGACGAGGTCAACGGATTTTACTTGAGCGATAAAAAACCGTAGCACAACTTCCTTCGGAGGGTACGTACAACCGTCGGTCCCATGTTGATTGTGGCGTGGGAAATGTTTGTGAAAATACCTTTTTCGGTAAAAGTGATAGGACCTTTCTCTCTCACTCATAGAAATTCAGTTGATTCAGAAAGTGCACTTTAAATACATCAAGTAAGTTAAATGAGAGTAGGAAATTTAAAAAAAAATGCACCCTCAGTTTGCCGGACCGAGATTCGAACCTCTGGCTATCTATCAGCAGCAAAGCATATTAGATGAGCTTGACATTTATTCCACGTACTAAAAATGCGGATGTTGGTTGAGTATTAAATCTAATCATCATTAGATACAACTATTAAAATTTGACAATGTTTTGGGGAAATATTTCTCTACTTATTAAAAAAAAAAAA
>CABFOW010001055.1:62979-86012 GCA_902141385.1 Timema californicum
GGTGATAGTGAGTATGAGGGTGATAGTGAGTGTGAGGGTTATAGTGAGTATGAAGGTGATAGTGAGTATGAGGGTGATAGTGAGTATGAGGGTGATAGTGAGTGTGAGGATGATAGTGAGTATGTGGGTGATAGTGAGTATGAGGGTGTGAAAGCCCTCAAACCTCTCTAAAGCCTAACTAACCAGCCCTTGCTGACCGTTGGGGAAGTTCCCTTTTAGGGAAAAATACCCAAGGTACTAGCCTGGAATCGAACCCGGGACTCCTGTCCAGGTCTCCCCAAATATAAACTGTGCTACCACCTGGGATAACACGACCCCTCGGATAATCGGAACTCTACTGTAAGCAAAACCATTGAATTAAGAGTATAGATGATTCTCTAGTAATCAATCAGTCGTAAATATAAACTTATAAATAATAACGCACACTGGGGAAGGGATAAATTTACTTTCAAATGATGGGAAGAGGGGGAGGGGATGTTGTAAATTTTACCAACGCTGCTATTCAAGTACCTTTTTTCAAATGAGAATTTTATGGGTACTTTTAATGTGTACCAATAAATCTGTTGCATTTTAAACCGAAGTCCGGTTTTAAAATATATATTATACATTCGACACATCTTCAATGATATATATATACTAGAGCTATCCATCTAAAGCTTTTATTAAAATTAGTGCCATAAAGTCGTCTGTTATAGGAAATAAAAATGTGTAGAATATATATAAATATAAATAGATTTATTTTTAGCACCACGTCCCGTACGGGTTATACACTTATGTAGTGTTCTTATCACGCTAATGATTTTAAGGATTAGGAAGGTAATATTTAGATGAAGTGTACCCGAATTTGTGGGGAAGGAGAGTGGAACGCCATTTTGGAAGAAAAAAACCCTTCAGTACAACTGACCGAGATTCGAGCGTTAATCCTATCATTATTGTCAGTCTAGTCTACTGAGAGAGTAACGTACTAGTCTATGTGGCCATCGAAGCGGGTGTGTAAGTATTGTCTCTATCTTTTTGACAAGTGCTATTGTTCTTATCATGATGGCTATTACAAGTGCTATTGTTCTTATCGTGATGGCTATTACAAGTGCTATTGTTCTTATCGTGATGGCTATTACAAGTGCTATTGTTCTTATCGTGATGGCTATTACAAGTGCTATTGTTCTTATCGTGATGGCTATTACAAGTGCTATTGTTCGTATCGTGATGGCTATTACAAGTGCTATTGTTCTTATCGTGATGGCTATTACAAGTGCTATTGTTCTTATCGTGATGGCTATTACAAATAAAATTAACTATGGATGCGCCTCAACTAAAGCAACAGCATCGTATCGGCTTCTTGTCTTACAGTAGTGTATTGCAAGTAGCCTAGCTGTCTATGAAAGTTTCAACATATTTATTTAACTACTAACCAGGGGCATAAACCCTGATTTTTATGGGAAGCCCACTTGAGAATACCAACATTGACTGAAACTCACTAAAAATGTGCATTCTAAGAATTTGTCTTATCTAATTTATTAGTTATAAAGTTAATATAAAATTTAACCGAAAGATTCCAATAATACTTCATAATGGAGTATTGTGTAATTTATTTTATATTATCAATAAAATGGACAAAGAATGCAAATACAATTGTAATTTTTACTCTCCCGCCATTGTGGTAGCATGTTCTAAGATGCTACTCTAGACTACCTATGACGGAGGAGATCAAGGTTCGAACCTAGGCCGAGTGTAATGAGGGTGGTTTTCCCTATATGTTTTTCCGTTCTCTCTCCACGCAAATGCGGGTACACTTCCTATTAATATATTTCTTCCTAGTCTCTAAAACCACTAGCGTAATTAGTACAAAGAGTGATATTGAATACGTTGGTATTACAAACTGACGTGTGCTTCGTATCGGCTTCACACTTAATATTCTCCTCAAGGAATGTTTCTTGATTGTTCCCGGGACACAAAGGAGGGCCCCCAACACGTGTGCGCCATCAGACCATTTACGTAACGACAAAAATTACGGTAGCTTGTCTGCCATATCTATTATAATGATTTACAATAGTCGGGGATTGTAAGGACGATATTAGGGTTAATATTTTTTTTTCATTTAATTACTTGAGTTATTTAACGTAAACTTTCTGAACCGACTGAATATATAAGCACACGTCTTATAAACCGACCTAAATCTAGAACAGATACAACATCAAGCCACTGACCAAGCCACTGACTGAGCTAAGGTGTCTGATGGTTCCTGACTTAATAACTAAATTAATTTAGGTCCTTACACAAAAGTATTGAGTTGTATTTTAATTTACCATTAATATAATGAGTTATGGATGGTCTAATGCACCGTATAACGCGCTACCCTCCCAGTAGACAAGATTTACGGGGAGATTGAGGTTCGAATCTAGGTTGGGTATACTGAGGATGGTTTTTTATGAATGGTTTTTCCACTTTCCTTTCACGCAAACACAGGTACACTTCCTATAAATATAACCTTCCTAATCCCAAACATCATTAGCGTAATTCGTACAAAAGCATATAAACTGAACGGGTAGTAAGACGCAGTGATAAAAAAATGAAAGAAATAATGATGACTTGATCGTTTTTTCGTCTGAGTACAACTCGTTTACTGTTTTAACTATTGTATTGTAACTATTTGTATTCTGGTGGTCGAATGATTAAAAAGGTTGACTTCAGGTCTAGGTGACCTTGACATACTAAGATAGTCTACTTATTTTCACAACGTCTTACTACTCAACGTGCTATCAGCATTTGAAGAAAATGTACCCTTATTTGCGTGGAGGCGGAGTAGGAAACCATTTAGGGGGAAAAATCACCCTTTTTAAATCGGGCCGGGACTCAAAGCCTATCTTATCCATCACCGACAAACCAGAGAGTTGTGAGCTTGAACTATTGTAAGCATCGGTGAGCACGTGGGCTAAATGTTAGACTCACCTTGTCCGGTTTGCCAGTGACAAGGTCAGAGTTCGAATTCCTGCCGGGTTTATTGATTTTCTTTTTTTCAAAATGTCTTCCCGCTCTTCCATTATGCAAATGCAGGTAATTTTCCTTCCTCTAAATAATATATTTCTCTTCTCTATTTGAACACTTTTAATATATTTATCTATATTTTACTACTACATTATAATAGTGAATCTTTTTAATAAAATGTCCGACACCTTGGCTCAGTCGGTAGCGTGTCTGTCTACTAAGCTGAGGGGTCCGGTTTCGATTCCCGGCATGATTGGTGATGAAATGTGGTTTTGCTCTTTCACAGTGATGAATTAACGGGCTGAGGGCTGGATGTTGTGTTTGTTCTAGATTTAAGATAGTTTACAAATCGTATGTTGCTATAAGCTGTCGGTTCAGTTGGGGCACGTTAAATACCTCAACTAAATTAAAATAAAATATTAATATAACATGGGAAAAAAAATTTCAACAATGGAGTGTTATTTATTAAAAGATTCTCAACAATGCATATATATTTTAAAATGATAACTTTGTTAATATTGGGGGGAGCGGGGGAACTCAAAGAAAATGTCAATATTGGCAATGTAAATTTTGTTTACAGTTCGTGACTCTGTCAATATTTAGGAAAATCCCTAACAATGCCAACATTGTGGATAGTCACTAGCGATGCCAATATCGTTGAAGGTTTCCGACAGTGTTAATATTGTATACCTAACAATGCTTGTTTCATAAAATTAATGATCGATTCAGAAAAAACAGTACATTCTAAACAACATGATACAATTATAGAAATAATTCAAAAGGGTTAGGAAAACACAAGCGTTTATAACTTAGTTTTGATGCAACAGCAAACACCTCTAGCGCCGTTAATAATAGAATGTTCCAGAAGAGTTCGCAGACAGACGATACAATTATTTGTTCAGCACTTGTCGCAAAGTTCTTCTCTTCCGACAACGGAACATTCTTTGTGTCGAAATGACGGGCGGGCGGTATCAAATGATGCCTTTTGTGCGCCTCCCTCTTGTTATTAATTATATTCACAGCTGCCCTATTGATTTAGCAGTCGGCAATATCAAGACACGGTGACATGCTTACTAACCGGCCTCGTGATTTTAGCGGTAAGAGATGGTCCCGCGTTCCATTCCCAAATGGTACCTTGGGTATTTTTCCCCGAAAGCGGAATTATCCTACCGGTCACTAGGGTTTGGTTAATTAGGATTAATTTAGGTTGTTTCCACAGGTTCCACACCCTCATACTCATATCACCCTCATACTCACTATCACCCTCATATTCACTATCACCCTCATACTCACTATCGCCTTCATACTCATTATCACCCTCATAGTCACTATCACCCTCATACTCACTATCACCCTCATACTCACTATCACCCTCATACTCACTATCACCCTCATACTCACTATCACCCTCATACTCACTATCACCCTCATACTCACTATCACCCTCATACTCACTATCACCCTCATACTCACTATCACCCTCATACTCACTATCACCCTCATACTCACTATCACCCTCATACTCACTATCACCCTCATACTCACTATCACCCTCATACTCACTATCACCCTCATACTCACTATCACCCTCATACTCACTATCACCCTCATACTCACTATCACCCTCATACTCACTATCACCCTCATACTCACTATCACCCTCATACTCACTATCACCCTCATACTCACTATCACCCTCATACTCACTATCACCCTCATACTCACTATCACCCTCATACTCACTATCACCCTCATACTCACTATCACCCTCATACTCACTATCACCCTCATACTCACTATCACCCTCATACTCACTATCACCCTCATACTCACTATCACCCTCATACTCACTATCACCCTCATACTCACTATCACCCTCATACTCACTATCACCCTCATACTCACTATCACCCTCATACTCACTATCACCCTCATACTCACTATCACCCTCATACTCACTATCACCCTCATACTCACTATCACCCTCATACTCACTATCACCCTCATACTCACTATCACCCTCATACTCACTATCACCCTCATACTCACTATCACCCTCATACTCACTATCACCCTCATACTCACTATCACCCTCATACTCACTATCACCCTCATACTCACTATCACCCTCATACTCACTATCACCCTCATACTCACTATCACCCTCATACTCACTATCACCCTCATACTCACTATCACCCTCATACTCACTATCACCCTCATACTCACTATCACCCTCATACTCACTATCACCCTCATACTCACTATCACCCTCATACTCACTATCACCCTCATACTCACTATCACCCTCATACTCACTATCACCCTCATACTCACTATCACCCTCATACTCACTATCACCCTCATACTCACTATCACCCTCATACTCACTATCACCCTCATACTCACTATCACCCTCATACTCACTATCACCCTCATACTCACTATCACCCTCATACTCACTATCACCCTCATACTCACTATCACCCTCATACTCACTATCACCCTCATACTCACTATCACCCTCATACTCACTATCACCCTCATACTCACTATCACCCTCACACTCAATATCACCCTCATACTCACTATCGCCCTCATACTCACTATCACCCTCATACTGACTATCACCATCACACTCAATATCACCTTCACACTCAATATCACCCTCATACTCAATATCACCTTCATACTCAATATCACGCTCATACTCATCATCACCTCATCTATCGAGACATGGAAAGAGCCTCCACGGAAAGGATGTACGAAGACTAAACAGCTGGGGAAGTAGGGCGGACCAATCTGACCTGCTCAGAGAGAGAAAAATATATCAAAATTTCATACAAAAATATAATGAAGTAGAACCATTTTTGCAGTCATTAATAATTGATATACTTTTTATGACTTTTAATAAAAATATACTAATTTTACATACTTTTGTTTTATAAAAATCTAATAAATTTTCTATTGAAAGTTATAAAAAGTATATCAATTATTATGACTGCAAGCACGGGTCAACTGTAATATATATATATATATTACGAAATATGGACATATTTTTATCTCCGTGTGTGGAGGAATTCCTGAGTATATCACATCTTATTACTCACGATGTTTTTGTCCGGTTAATAAAGTGAAACTGAAATTAATTACTACAGTGTAACCTGGATAATTTGAGCTTGAAGGGACCAGGAAAAAATTCGAACTATCCCAAAATTCGAATTAAATAAGTTTCTTGAAAGGAATTGAAAAGAAACACAGCTAAGATTGCAACCAAGCTCAACATTTTTTGTTTGATGTTTCAAAAATGCTGTGTGTTAGGGGGAGTTCCGAAATCTTTTGCAATTTCTGAATTCTCTTTAAGTCCCTTTTCCACTTTTTTTATCACCGCTACTTTTTCGGCTAAAGATAATGATTGATATCAATGTGGCTTGGACAGTGACATCACGATAAACACACACACAAACCCTACTGTACAGTACGTACTAAACAAAACTAAATAAACTCGCACGTCACAAGAATATCGCTACGACCGAATCACTAAGAACAACACACACAACCACTCGAGAGGTTCGACTTTGACTAACGGAGTACATAACTGTACGTGTAAACAAAGACGCGTGGGTGAGCGGGGGAGGGGCGTAAAGAAGGATACTGACCACATTCCAACTCGCCTCCCCTGTTTATAAAAATAGAACACGGTGCCGCAACTAGACGTAGGAAAACAATACTGCACAGTACATTACAACTTACCAAAAGATCGAGTTAACCAAAACGAAATTCAAGCTATTCACGATTTTTTAATATTGTTTTAATACAAAATTCACGGGACCGGGTAAAAAAAATTCGAATTAAAGACGATTACGCAAGTTCGAATTAGTCAGGTTCCACTGTACTGGATTATTTTTAGTTAGAAATTTATTTCTACTATCTTTTTATAGTAATTTTTAATTTTTGTTTAAATCTCGAGCTGGTGGTGGTGGTGGGGTGATTCATCCCCACGAGTCTCACCCCTGGATACGTGCCTGCTATGTCATAATTACGTGGTAAACTGAGCAAGTCGGGATATAAATTTAGTTCCCAACTGAGCCGCAATATAACAGAAAGAGATATTTTCTTGTAGTTTAAAACAAAAGTACGATTTGGGCACCAGTACGATTTCAGAAAATTTCCTCTATAGCTACTTTTTGACCGGTGATCCAGGAAAACGCTCATTTCTTTAAAGCCTGTGTCACATGTTTACTGGCTGCAAGTAAAAGTTGGTTTTACTAGATAAGACCTACTAGCGTCTGGTAGCCCAGCCAGGAGAGGTTATTGTTAAACTAGCGGTGAATGCAGGAATTGCTGGTTGGTTGTTTTGTTAAAATGCCGACATTTTTCAACCACGGTACGCACGAGTTCGATCAAGCCTCAAGATTAGTTAGGAAAGCCTACATATGGAGCAAAATAAACATTAATATTAGTGAACAAAGGAGTGAAGTACAGGGCATAATATGTCCCAATATTGCAGGATACAGACTAGGAGAAACAGGGTGAGGAATGAAAGAGAGAGAGAGAAGGTGAAGGAGGAACCCCTCTCTCAAGGATAGGATGGAGGAGGACGTGTAAAGAGGGAGAGGGGAGGATGCTCGAAATGGAGGTGACCAAGAGGAAAGAAGTAAATGGAGGGGCTTATGTTCGAGACAGATCGTAACCATGCATGATGATGATGATGATTGGTGAACCATTTGACCCACTTCAATGGTCGAATGGTTAAAGGCGTCCCTCTCGTGTTAGAATGGCTTGATTATGACGATGGGGAAGATCGGGGCTCACATCTCGGTTGAGTCCACTGAGTTTTTTTTTTGTCGAAATGATTTCCCACTCTCCTTCCGCGCAAATGCTATCACCAGTAACCAACATAATGCGTGTAGCCTGTACAGGTAAGTAATACGTGATGAATAAAAAACAACTAATCAACGGTTCAAGTTACTTCCGAGACGAACTTTGTTCAAATCTCGGTCGTGGCTATATATTATTATGTTGTTGTTTTTTCCTTTCCTTCGAGATGTAGAACATAAAGAGGAATCGGATGGGAAAAACAAGGAAAATTCCGACATACGAAAGAATGTGCTACGATAGGAAAGTAAAAGTTTTTTTTAAATCTTGTTGTTGCGTCGACGCGCTACCCGCGTACTTGGATTCGTCCTTCACCTACCTCCGCGGAGGAGAAAAACGAAGAAAGGAGGGGAGGATATATTTTACTCGGGGCCCGCTCGTAAGTCGCGCGCGCGTTCGGTTGGGGCTTGTTTACGAAAAAGATCGATACTGGAGAGTGCTGTCTGTGTTGTGCTTCCCCCCCCCCCCACTCCACTCTCAATCCGCCCCCCCTCCTAGAGATCTCCTACTTCCCCTTTCCCGGAGCGATTCGCTAACCCTCCCCTACAATTCCTCCATGGCAGTGTTGATTTAAACCTCGTAGGATACGTAATGTCAGCCGACCTCTGCACCGCCAAATTATCTCCGAGTTGACAGCCAACAATAGTTTTCAACAATCCGTTAAGGTTACATATAATTTCGAATTATATTAAAAAAAAACATCTCTCTGAAAATTAATTTGCTTTATCTCTCGTGTGTTTCAAGTGACATTAAATTAGTGATGTTTAGCCGCACATTTAAAGTGTTGGCCAACCAAAGATGCGGGGTGGAATGTTCCACTTTCAAACGAAATTATGGATTCTACGACCACGATAACGACCAATAATAATCGATTCTACTAGACACGATATCAGTCCTGCTCAATACGGTCCACATCTGTGCGGTAAGCCCTTCATGTTTGTTTGCTAGGAGAAAGAAAAGATGTTTAAACAATCATTAATCTAGTCTTTTTATTTTTACAGTCAACTGGAACAAATATAAAATATTCATAATAAGTTGTTAATATCGCTTGTTTTACAGACTTAATAGTATTTATATACTTTCTTATTCAATTCAAAAGGGCAGGTAGGATTTGTGTTGGACAGGAGTCCTTTAAATGGCGTTCAAATGCATTTTCTAATGGATTTTAACATTTCTATTCATTTGATCGGAATATTGTTTTATACTCTGGGTTTTCGAAAAAAAAACACCTTGAATTCTAAAATAAAAATATATTGTTTAAAAAAATTACATTTTAAAAATAAACATTGTTTAAAACCTTCCTCAATGTTACAATGTTATAAAACCAACTTGAACGTATTCAAAGTCTTATTGAAGATGTATTAATAAATAAGTAAAATGTCAATAAATATTATGGTATATTTTAGAGAGCAATAAAACATTTTGGATCTACAATATTTAATTTTAAAACAAAATGGTCTATCACTAAAAAATATATAATTAAAAATAATTATACAATATAGCTAGAACAATCACAGTTAAACGGCCAATTTAATGAATGTTGTTAAGAAAATAATATGGCCCATATTAGTATCGAAAAGTTATTTACAGTTTCTATCAAAGACAGCTGTAGATCCCATTACTTGGCGTATGAATACGTGAGAGTATATACTATTTACAGATATGTCTTTTCTTATGAAAAATATGGGAAAGTTACTGTGTTCCTAGTTGACGTGACTGACTCAAAACTTAATAAGCCGCGTTCAATCCCTATCGGATGCATTTATATTTTGTTTTTTTCAAATGGGGTTTTCATCTCTCTACCAGTTGGAGTTCCGGTGCATCCCCCCCCTCCCCCCCTGTCCAAGTAAGTTCATTAATATCCTTGCGTTAATGCGTAGCCTATAACACAAACTTAATTAATCGTACGATTAATATTATGAACATGTTGGAGGGCTAATTTGGGAACTAATTACTTTATAATATTTAGTTTGGCATTAGATTTCCTCTTACTCACCTTAGGGCATTAAGAACTTGAAAGTTCACTGCCGCATTTACAAATGTAGGGCCCACGCTAGCTCTATCCAGTCCACCTCATTACACCCTATCCCTATCTTGAGCTGGTTCTATCCAGTCCACCTCATTACACCCTATCTCTATCTTGAGCTAGTTCTATTCAGTCCACCTCATTACACCCTATCCCTATCTTGACCTGGTTATATCCAGTCTACCTCATTACACCCTATCCCTATCTTGAGCTGGTTCTATCCAGTCCACCTCATTACACCCTATCCCTATCTTGAGCTAGCTCTATCCAGTATACCTCATTACACCCTATCTCTATCTTGAGCTAGTTCTATCCAGTCCACCTCATTACACTATATCCCTATCTTGATCTAATTCTATCCAGTCCACCTCATTACACCCTATCCCTATCTTGAGCTGGTTCTATCCAGTCCACCTCATTACACCCTATCTCTATCTTGAGCTAGTTCTATCCAGTCCACCTCATTACACTATATCCCTATCTTGATCTAATTCTATCCAGTCCACCTTATTACACCTTATCCCTATCTTGAGCTAGTTCTATCCAGTCCACCTCATTATATCCTATTTTGTTCAGGTCCATTCTAATGATTGTTATCCTCTCATATATCTTCAGGTCTTCCCATTGGCCTCTTCAGATTGAGTTTGCCAATCAGTACTCTAATTGATTATCCCATTTGTTTTAGTTATATCTCATTTATATAAACAAATCGAACATAACATAATCATGTGATCTTTGTTCACTTAAGGCCCTGAATACAAAATATGTATTTCCGTATTTGTGGTCACTTGGAGCTGTTAAAGGTTTGATACCGATTGTGTTATCTTTTATATGTATTTAACGTGAATGTTCTAAACTCAATAATTACAACTCTCACTTTACCTTGACAATATCTTCGTCAACAGCGACCGGAATTTTAATCGGAGCCCAAGACCCGTGTTCGACTCCTATATCTTACTAAAACGCTTATGCTTGCAATTAAATACCTTGATTATAAATCTGTGAAGGTAGATTTTTAAGTAAATGCAAAGGCATTTGTATATATAATTAAACCAACAAAAAATCCGCTACTGTGGCCGCATGGACTAATACGTCATTTTAGAATTATACTGGGATTGTCGATGGAGAGGCTGTGGTTCTAATCCTGGTCGTGTTTATTGAGGTGTTATTTTTCCTTAATAATTTACCCAATAATGTGCCCAACGCAACATAACTTTTAATCGACAGTGGTAGGTCAAATCTGTTGTAATATTTCACATAAGTGCCTGTACCTTGGACATAAATGCGTTTTAATTATCATGAACGCAGAGAAACATTTTCTCTGAGCTTAAATACGGTTTCTTTTAAATGGTTTCCTTAATGCAAATGTGCGTATATTTGGCTTGAATTATATCTTACTAATCTCCGCCCCTTTAGATATTGCGGACGCAAATCACTGGGTAATTTAGTTAGTTTACTTTTGTTTAGAATGATTAAATATCGGTACAGTAGTTAGATTACAGTACGGGGGTTCGGTTACCGTGTTTGCCCTTGAATTAAACGTATTCTAACCTTGAATAGCTTACACATACATTGAATACCCACAGATAGTGACATTTATTCTGAAACCTTGTCAAGGGATTCAGGCTCCGTTGACTAAGTACAAGCGAATTCTTTCAGTCGAGATTCGTAACGCTCAACGTCCTCTTGAACGAATGGCGAAGACGTCTTCCTGGCCTTGACGACGCCATTATGTTGAGAATAGTAAGACGTGAGAAAACAAGATCGTCGCGAAAAACATTCCCAGCGCTCTTTGTTTTCACACCTCAGTTAATATCTTACTTACAAATTTACATCTACGTCATTACCGCTTTTGTTTTGTCATTGGTACATTTAGGTGCCATCTCCTTATTAGACAAAAGAACAAATTGGGCTATTTTACGTGCACTTTCCTAACATTAAGTTACTTACAAACTATTGCCGGGGTCACGATCAACTTGACGTTTAACGTAAAGGAACTCCTCGTGTGTTTAAATGGAAGCGATCAAGATGCAGTTAACTTAACGTTGACTTGCAGTTAACTTAAAATATGTCCTGGGAGGTATTTCACGCTAAATGAACGTTACTTGATCTAGCCAGCCAATCATTACGCGAGTGACGTCAACAGGGCTATTTAGTAATTTATTTGTTGGTTTTATGACCAATGTTTACTCTTTAGCTTTTGTTCTAGTGATCAGACAGAGAAACAAAATAATTAAACTAAAATAGGAAAGTTAAATTTATCAGAAAAGTTTAGTAATAGATATTTATTATATCGATTTAAAACTGTAAACATTCACAGATCATCACTGTACAACTAGTACACATCACATATCATACTCGAGAATGGATATGTTTGGCTCGAGTTGTTACGTTAAGTTAAGTGAACGTTACCTTAAGTTAAAGTTAAGTCGATCGTAATCCCGGGTTTGATATCTGGCAGAGCTGAATCTTTTTTATCACTGGTGAAATATGGGTTTTCCCTTTATAGTGATGAATTAACGGCTGGGGGCTGGATGTTGTGTCTGTTCTATATTTAGGTTAGTTATAATTCGTGTGCTGGCTGATAAAATCAGTTGGTTCAGGAATTGAAGTTAAATACCTCAAATAATATTAAAAAAAAAAGTTAATTCATCACTATGAAAGTGGGAGCCTTAATTTCTCCAAGATTTTTTTTTTTTTTTTTACAATGCCGGGTATAGAATTGGATGTCCTTAGAACAGTATAAAGTTGAGCGACGGATTGCATCAACACACCATTTACTTACTAAATTAGCTTTAGAACATACACGGAATATCACTGCGATGGATAAAATATTAATCTCACGAACAATATATTTTTAGGCGTTCTTGGAATCTAACCTGCGACTCTTAGCTCGGACAGGGATCCTGCTGGCTCTACTAAGGTATCGGACACTAAATGTCCGTTTATCGGCGTATTTAAGTTGTCGTTATTACACAAATGTACTATTTAAAAAAAATGATTTAAAAGTGTTTTATAAAGTGTAATAATAAACCCACTTCAATGGCCGGATGGTCTAAGGCGTCACTCTTGTGTTAGATCGGCTAGTTTATGACAAGGAGATAGTGGTATCGAAACCCGGTTGGATCTAATGAGGTTAGTTTTTTTTCTAAGTGGTTTCCCACTCTCCCTCCACGCAAATGTGGGTAGATTAGTATACGTCTAAAATGCTTCCTTCCTCATCTCTACCCTTTTGGAGTAATTATCATAATATGACCTGAACAGGTAGTAAGACACGGTGATAAAATAAAAATAAAGACTCTTCAAGTAATGTTTGGAATCGTTTCATCTAATCATTTTTTTAAAAATTTAAGAGTTAAAACACATGATTTACAAACGACTCGTGAGAGTGGAGAGAGGGTGGAAAATCACATATGGGCAACCACCTCAACACAGCTGGCCGAAATTATAACTAACTACATGTTTAAGCCAATATGGTAGTAAGAAGTATTTAGATGAGGGCTACCCACGTTAGCGTAGAAATACATTGAGTGAACCCGGCCGGGATTTGAACAGACCTCCCTGTGATCGCCAAACCAAACTGTATGGGACTAACGCCTTTGTCCGCGTGACCACAACTTCTTAGAGGATGTGACTGAGGGAGGGCAAGGAAAAAGAACTACAGTGCCATTGATTTGAATTTATAAATCGATAGAAATACATTATACCCAACTCTTTTTTATGTTATGGCATTTTCTCTCTCTCTCTCTCTCTTCACCTTTTAAAATTCTGAACTACTGAATAATTTATTAGATTTGCTTTTCAAAAAAAAAAATTTGAACCTCATATAAAGTAATTTTATGGTAATGTTTGTGTCACGTGGTTTAATCCAAGCCTTGACTGACATTTTTCTCGGTTTTTTCAAATATATATTTTGTTAATTTTGGAATAAAATAAAAAGGTATGGAAAAGATTTTGAATGTTTAAAAAAAGGCTCCATATTTAGTCTTACCCGTCGAAATATTGTATAACCTGCACAGTTTTTTTTAATCATCACCACGTCTTACTTACCCGTTCGTGTTATACGCATATATGATCATTACTCTAATAGGATAGGGATTGGGAAGGTTATATTTAGAGGAAGTGTACCCGCATTTGTGTTGAGTAAGAATAAAAAAGTATTTTTGAAAAACCGCCACTCGATGCATGCAACCGAGATTCGAAACCATAAAGGAAAATACACCCTACTTGGATTCAAACTCGGATCTCCCAGTCACGGGAAATCCAGCCCAAGTGACGCGTTAGACCGTACAACCACCGGTGCGGGTCTCGGCTTGATTAAAAAAAAGTTTATTTATTTATAAAAAATATATTTTAACTATTTTTCTCGCGCTTTCAATTTTTTTATGGTATTATATTTTGCTATTGAAAGATTATTATTTTTTAATTCCATGTTTTTGAATATAAAAGGTTTGTAAGACAACCAAAACAAGCTAATTTTTAAAACTTTAATTTCTAATCGAGCGATAGTAACTGGTCCACATCCATCCATATCATGCGATTAGTCTGGCTAGAGTTTGGTGAAGTCATCGTTTAACAATAATTTAGTCAACTGCTATTTTAGAACTCGTGTCGGCTTTGCTGTAGTAAATAGGGCCATCCGGATTTTATGTCTCCTTCGGAAACTCTTTGTTTTCAGGTACGTATATTTTTTAAATTACTTTAGTATCGCGACTGTAACACAAATGCTGGCCCCCATTGATTGCCATTCAATCTAAAGGAGAGGACGAATGAGATTGAAAGAGAAACCCCGATAAAGACAAGTATATCAGATAGAGAGAGTGCCTAGTTTCGATTTCCCAACTTAGACTTTTTGTCCTCATTGTGTTTAGATGGTACAATACAATGTAATAGAAATAGCCTCATCTGGCTACTAGATATAGCCTCGTACGTCTGGCTACTAGATATAGCCCCGTCTGGCTACTAGATATAGCCCCGTCTGGCTACTAGATACAGCCCCGTCTGGCTACTAGATACAGCCTCGTCTGGCTACTAGATACAGCCTCGTCTGGCTACTAGATACAGCCTCGTCTGGCTACTAGATATAGCCTCGTCTGGCTACTAGATATAGCCTCGTCTGGCTACTAGATATAGCCTCGTCTTGCTACTAGATATAGCCTCGTCTGGCTACTAGATATAGCCTCGTCTGGCTAGAAAAGCTGCTGGATCTACTTTCATGTATTATTGAGGTGAGTTTGTAGGGGACGTGATAAAAGGTACGTGTGTTTGCAGGGTTTTTTAAATAGAAAAATATTTTTAGATCAAAATAAATCAAATAATTTTCAATTGGTTAATCTCTAAGTCTCGTGCTGATATAATCAGTCGGTTCAGAAAGTGCTCGTTAAATACCTCAGATAAATAAATAAATTAATGAAAAAAAGACAGTAATTTTCGTAGCTTTAATCAATAACATTTCATAATTTTTTTAAAGTATGGTTGTACATAGGATATGTGCAAAATTTTCAAATTTCAAAAATATGAAAAGGAAAGCCATAATGCCAGGCCTCCACCGTGGTTCGGATTCCACGTTAAACTGTAGGTCCTCCATTTCATCTCACAATCACCCTACCATTACACATTAGCGTAAGTGCGTATAACCCGAACGGGTAGTAAGACGCGGTGCTAATAATAATAATAATAATAATAATAATAATAATAAACAGCCCCTTCTCAAGTTCTACCAAACTTAAAAATAAGTATTCATTTCTAGAATGATCATATACAAGTGAACAGATTTAAAATATAGAAGCTGCGATCTATATATATATATATATATATATATATATATANNNTATATATATATATATATATATATATATATATAGTTAACGTTTCTTGGTGAATTTATATAGGCTTTAAAGACGCCATTATGTGAGATTTCCGATGTCATAAAAAAGTAATTGGGGGAGGGGGGTCTATAAAAAAATATTCCGCTATAGATCTGCGATAAAATCACCAAACGTTCGAACTCAAGCTGATCTTAAGGTGGTGATGCAAGGAATGTGAGAAAAGGTCTATTTTTTTTATAGCAGAATGTTTTTAGTTCAAAAAAATAAAATATTTCTTCTATACAGAGTTTATCCACTTGGTGATATCAACAGTTGTTGAACGTGTCAAGGGTGTTGTGGAAATTATTGACAACTTTTTATCTTCATTTTAAAAAGTTTCTCATCTAATGCCGCCATGCTCGTGACAGATATTCATCAACTGTTGATAATCGCCAGGCGAAGAAAATTAAACTCTGTATACAGAAGCAATATTTGATTTGTTTTGACCAAAATAATGTTTTGCTATAAAAAACCGCATAAACACTTAACTTTTTATCGCGTTCTTTGCATCTCCACCTTAACTTCAAACTCTGTGACTTGTAGAAGAAGAAGAAGGAAAAGTTGACTTAAACGATGTTTCTTCTTGCTACGGACTGTTGTGATTATTGCAAGCACTCAGGCTTTAAGACCCCGCCGTCTTGTTCCCGCTAATAATAGCCATTCACTTGTTTTCTAGAGTTGAAAAATGCTTGGCGTCTACCTACAGTAGCCCCATGGCTTCTTTGGTGCTGACTGACAGCTTTAAAATGTTACCAGACCAAATTATGTATCCCTACGCCAAACCAGATGATCTGTAAAAACATGTGTTTAGCAGCTGTCACTTCTGACAGTCAAAATTTTGATATATACCTAAATGTTGACTGTCAGAAGTCAGCTGTGAGCTGTCAGTCAGCACCAAAGAAGCCATGGGGCTACTGTAGTTAGACTTATCCACCGACTAAACTTCAAACAAGCGGTTAACTCTTACTCGCCCGCGCGGTCTATGATGACGGGGAGATAGTTTCGAATCTCGGTCGGGTGTACTGAAGGGGCCTTTTTCCAACATGGTTTTCCACTCTCCTTCCACTCAAGTGCGGTACACCACCTATAAATATAGCCTTCCTAATCTTTAAAGTCATTAGCGTAATTAGCACATAAGCGTATACCCTGATTTTGGTTGGGAGAACAGTAGAGAAAATTCAAACCCATTTCTTTGCGGCCAACATTGATAACATTTGTACTATTTTATAGTTGTTAATAATAATATCTATAAAGAGAAACAACTTGAAATAACATGACTTTATATAATTATGAATACATTAATTTTTTAAAAAGTAACTTTAGTAAATTATACTAGAGTAAGACGTGGTGCTAATATTCAAATCAAAAACAACTTATCTTACTGAGGGTAGCAGATAATAAAAATAATGTTAGTTGAAACCGACATAAAAATATTTTGAAGTACACCTACAATATTTTTTTAATCGATTTGAAAAAAACAATGTTAAAAATAATACACTAAGGTCGCGATTATCCGGCCTAAAGTGGCGGCATTCCGGGCCGGATAATACGGAATCCAAGTGTAAATAGTGTTCAGTATGTGTTTGATTTGTGTAACTACCCCTCGCGCACACCTCCCTTGACACATCTTCTGTTTCCAGCCACACCAAAACAGTGCTGCAATCTTTACCTCCCTTGACACATATTCTGTTTCCAGCCATGTCAAAACAGTGCTGCTATCTACACCTCCCTTGACACAGCTTCTGTTTCCAGCCACATCAAAAACAGTGCTGCAATCTATACCTCCCTTGACATATATTCTGTTTCCAGCCATGTCAAAACAGTGCTGCAATCTATTCCTCCCTTGACATATATTCTGTTTCCAGCCATGTCAAAACAGTGCTGCAATCTATACCTCCCTTGACATATATTCTGTTTCCAGCCATGTCAAAACAGTGCTGCAATCTATACCTACCTTGACACATCTTCTGTTTCCAGCCATGTCAAAAGAGTGCTGCTATCTATACACGCTAACCATATTCATAGCAGTTATGATTTGCAGTTTCCAATGTAACAATTGCAAGGCGTTTGCGATTCATCTTTTTTTATTAATCACTAATGGACATTTGCTGGTTTGTTAATTTTTTAACGCACTTGTTAACACCGAGTACTGGGCCGGATAATCGCGACTCTAGTGTATACATAAACATTTATTTCAACAAAAAACACACAAACACAAAGCATTTCCCTAAGAATTCATTTTATCATAATGAGTTTGTTACGGCGTTAAACATTTTAATAACAAAACATATTTAGAACAAAATTCTACCCTTTCTAGGTAGGAACAGCGCCATTCTACCTCCCACCGCCCTTGCGCCTTACACGCATCGTACAATCCATCTGATGATTGACGCTAATGGTGTAGGAATAGAGAAAATATAATTCAGATGAAATACAGCCGCATTAGCATGACGTGAGCATGAGAGAGGACTTAAGGGGGAAAAAAACACCTTGGTATACCCACATGGGATTCGAACTCCGGAGTGTCTGTCAGCGTTAAACCAAACAAGACAAGGCTGACGTCCAAATGCCCACCTGTTTGGATAGGAACAACACCTGAAAAGTATTATCTGGTCATATATCATCAGACCTTGTGCTGGTAATATTTATTTATAAGGTACCGACAGTTTGGTTTACTGTAGCACGCTCCAGGTCATTGCGAAACAATAGGTTTCATGTGTGTGTGTGTTTTATGAGCTCATATGGAGGTTTAATTTGTTAAATACCTATAAAACCGCGTGAATTAATATTCCGAGCACTCGGGTTGCTCGAGTCGCGTTTGCTGCTGTTAAAAAACTAATATTGGGCCGGTAATCGCATGGAAGAGACCCGCCCTAGTAAAACATGTCAATCTCCTGTAGTTTCATAATTAAACGTACGGATGTTACGCAAGAATTATAAACTACAGGGGGGATTTATGCGGGTGGATGTATGGCTTATACCCTGATTTTTTTAAAATATATAATAAGCCCGTTCTCGAACACCAACATTGATGGAAAGTCACTAACATTTGGTGTTCTAGAAATATTTATAATTTGATTTGTTAATTAATATATTCTGTGAGCTGAAGGAGGAGGCAAAGGAGAGTGTGCATTGGTGGTCTAAGTTCAAAGACAAAAGGAATAGACCTGTCGTAAGACAGAACACCTAATAATAATAACAACGGTGCACCGCACAGAATTTCTCTCTCTTTATCTTAAGATAGAGACGTTCACTAAACCCTTGTAATATTTGGTAAACGAAATAATATACGCCGTTACAGAAACATTGAGAAAAGAGGACCACCTCTGTTCATCAATGAGCATAACAATCAATAATTAGTACATATTTTGAAGTATTCCATTAGAAAATAAACATGTTTGCTAATAGCTCAGAAACAAGACTACTATTGGTTTTCACAGTTTTAGATCTTCTTAAAATATCACGTCTCAATTCGGTATGATAGGGGTGCAGGGAATTGACTAATCAAACTTAACTAAATAAATCCTAGTGCGTAACCCACTGTGTCTGTCTAAAGTCCTTTCAGTAGGTCTCAAGTGCTAGCAGCCCATGTGTTGACACCTTCCAAAGCCCGCATGTGATCATTTTTATTTCGGTTTTGAAGGTCGCTTCGTGATAGGAAAAACCAAAGGTAAATCATATGCTAGAGTAGTATTGCTACATGTTAATTACCTTAAGAGCTCTTGACCTTGATCCGTCTTTATTTCTAATAATTGACCGTAATCTTCCACATGCTTTTATATTCAAACGTAAACTAAAGGACTGAATATTTAGTAGTTACAGCAGATATGTGCTTAGATATAGGCCTATTTGTCTAGCTCTCTTACGCTCTCTCCTCCATTATCTCTCCTCCATTATCTCTCCTCCATTATCTCTCCTCCATACTCTCTCCTCCATTCTCTCTCCTTCATTCTCTCTCCTCCAACCTCTCTATACTCCTCCATTCTCTCTTCTTCATTCTCTCTCCTCCATACTCTCTCCTTCATACTCTCTACTCCATTCTCTCTCCTCCATACTCTCTACTCCTCCATTCTCTCTCTACTCCTCCATTCTCTCTCCTCCATTCTCTCTCCTCCATTCTCTCTCCTCCATACTCTCTCCTCCATACTCTCTCCTCTATACTCTCTCCTCTATACTCTCTCCTCCATACTCTCTCCTCCATACTCTCTCTACTCCTCCATTCTCTCTCTACTCCTCCATACTCTCTCTACTCCTCCATACTCTCTCTACTCCTCCATACTCTCTCTACTCCATTCTCTCTCTCCTCCATTCCCTCTCCCTTGTTAATCCACAGTTCCTCACTATATTTAACTTAACTGCTGAAATGTTACAGCGGTGGCCAAGTGGTCTGGGACGTTCGACTCGACCTTGCACAAGATCACCGTTGAGTGGTGAGTCATGGTACTAATTCTCACCGGGCGAATTTGAGGGGTTTCCCCATCCTCTCTCCATTCTTATTCTGGTGAACTCCCTCTTAACTACTCTTCTTGTCCCTAACCAGTAACTATTAATTGCACCCGTTGATAGCCACGCACCGATTATAATAATTAATAAAACAACTATATCATTTCTAAACTTTACCTGATAGAATACCGGGTGAATTAAACTGCTTATATCATTTATATCGCACATTTTATCGTATTTGGTAAATATTTTACAACTAAATAATCTTATGTTTTCCAAACTAACAAAACTACACAGACTGTAATATAGAGGAGGGACATTTCTTTAACGCACCGTGCAGTCGGTGGGCTTTGAACCTCGTTCTCCTGGATCAATCAGTGGTGCGAGCCACTCGACTAACACTGCAGGTACCAATTGTTATGAATGCTGTTAACTCGGTGGTCTTGGGGTAAAGTACTCACCATAGGACACGATGTTCGTGGGTTCGAACCCAGCAGGAGTCGACGTATTTTTCTTGAACGATAAAATTCCGTAGCACAACTTCCTTCGAGGTGGAAATAAAGCCTTCAGCCCCATGTCGATTGTGGCGTGTAAAATAACCCTGGAAGGTATGTGAAAATAACTTTCCCGGCAAAATTGGTAGGCTCTTTCTCTCTCGCTCATAGAAATTCTCTTTTGCTGATATAATCAACCGGTTCAGAAAGTGCACGTTAAATAACTTAAATAAATTAAAATGAAAAAACAATTACACCCTACTTATTCTAGTAGTAAGGAATACCAGGGTACAGTATAGCCCCATGACTTCTTTGGTACTGACTGACAGCTCACAGCTGACACCTTTGAAAAGTTACCAGACCAAATTATGTATCCCTACGCTGAACCATATGATCTGCAAAAACATGTGTTTAGCCGTTGTCATTTCTGACAGTCAAGATTTAGGAATATACCTAAATGTTGACTGTGAGCTGTCAGTCAGCACCAAAGAAGCCATGGGGCTACTGTATATACCTAGATGTTGACTGTCAGAAGTCAGCTGTGAGCTGTCAGTCAGCACCAAAGAAGCCATGGTGTTACTATAGTTTAGAATAAGTACATCTACATTAGCGTGGAGATGGGATGGGAAAAAAATTGTAGTGGTAACTCACACGTGGTTAATTACCTCCGGTATCCCCAGTCAGGATTCGAACCTCAACCCCCCGTCCCCTCCATCACCGGCAATACATTCAATTTACGAGTAAATCCAGAGTACATTTCCATTGTAAAAACAATCTCTTGGCTTCAACTGCTACTATTGGTAGCACTGGATTGTAGCACCTAGTTGAGGTATTTCATCTATAATTTATAACCCGTGATATGTATACTACGCCCACTCACGCGTGTAGCCTCGCTGAGCTCGTTAATATTATTATTATTGCCTGTACATGGAAATATTTAGATTTTACGACCCTAAATTTTAATTGGTATTTGTACCATAAGCTTTAAATAAAAAGTACGTAAAACTTTATTGTTACAACTTGTGTACATTTTATTACCAAATTAACGTACTCACCCTATTGGGCATAATGTTTATGTGCCAACATTTCACAAGAATAATATAACCAGCCGGCCGAGCTAGGTGGGGATTATATTATCGGGTTGCTAGGCGCGGTATCGGGTTGTTAGGCGCGGTATCGGGTTGTTAGGCGCGGTATCAGGCTGTTAGGCGCGGTATCGGGCTGTTAGGCGTGGTATCTGGTCGCTAGGCGCGGTATCGGGTCGTTAGGCGCGGTATCGAGTCGCTAGGTGCGGTATCGGGCTGCTAGGCGCGGTATCGGGTCGCTAGGCGCGGTATCGGGCCGTTAGGCGCGGTATCGGGTCGCTAGGCGCGGTATCGGGCTGTTAGGCGTATCTTTGGCCGCCGAGTGTAGATTCTGGTCCCTGAGAACAAGGTTTGGTTCCAATCAGAAGCACTACTGATAAAATAATCACAATGTTGTTTATCATTTTCACCTTAGGCGAGTGCCAGTTCAGTTATTAAAAATGTATAATCTTACTCGGGGCTAAATAGTTTTAATAGTCATAATTAGGACTTGCATGAAAGCTTATGGAGGATAATGATATCCTAACAATTATTGCAATGGCAGGAGAAATGGTTTTACAGCTGTAACAATAATACTTCTTTGATTTCTATAAATCTAAGATTCCAACAAGGTAAGCCTGAAAACTTAATTATCTTTGTCACAATATAAAATACTCGCTATCTTTCTCATAAAAACTTAGAAGAATAAAAGGGGATCTACTTAAAGAAAATTAAACCTTCCTTTATTTTATTTTTTTATGAGGTAGTGATTTCCCCCAATGAATTACGTTTAGAGAAGAAGATAGGTACGAAATTATCAGTTTCTTCGACATTATCGCCATCGTTGTTTTTTTGATGGTTCCGTATTGTCTTCATATCCTGTGTGCACAAGATAGCGGATAATTAATATCGTTCAGATAACAGTAATCCGTAAGGCTGAGAACTGTTTTGATAAAAAAAAAAGTGTTTGTTTGTTAATTACATTATTTAACTAGTACGATAATCTAGGATTAGTCAAACTAAATAACAAAGTAAAAAATAAAGGTACAGTGTTACATTTAATGCAACATTTAACTATAATTTAACCCACTTCAGTGGCCGTATTGTCTGAGGCAGTGGTTCTCAACCTTTTTAGCGACATGCACCCTTTCCACCACATGTCAGAATGTCATTCCACCCCTCCAAGATTGCCTAACTCAAAAGTTGCATTCTGATTATATACATATAATATTAAAAGCACTATTTTTTTATATATTAGTACATACATACATACATA
>CABFOW010001055.1:95235-124726 GCA_902141385.1 Timema californicum
TATATATATGGGAACTCTGGGTGGAATGGGGTACGATCTGAAACATTAATAATACATAATCGATTAAGGCGAGTGAAGACTCAGTTTTGGGATTAATGAAAATTTATTATGTATAAAACAACATGTAATTTAAAAATTTTATTTTTATTTTATTTTTAAATTTAAATTTTTCAAAATGTTCTGTGATTTTCCCCGTGTCCTGCCACACCGGTGTAGGTGTTCGCGCCGAGGAAAGGTGAGTTTGGTGCCGTTACCATTTTGCAGAAAGTGTTAGAATAAAATAGAAGGGAACTAATAAAACACTTTATATTTTATTGGACAATACAGGAAGAAAACTAGTTTGTGGGATCCTCAAGATCGACAGCATTATAATACATTTAAAAAAAACCGCTGCACTCGTGACTTGTAGGTACGACAATTCAGCTATAATCATACAAAACGAATAGGTATAGAAGCGCCACTCTAATATTGGCATGTAGCGCCACATTGCTAGCGCTCGCGGTGTTAGTGCCCCGAACTAAGAGATTCAAAGCGAGACGTTACACTTGGAACAAACCGCATTTTCTATTGCGGAAATTTTAATTAATCAATTCTTATATCAAATTCAATCAAATGTAACTAAATCCATACGTTTATAAATAAACCACGTGATAAAATGTAAAATTTAGCTTAACTCCTTCTTTAAAATAAGACAGATTGCTAATAAAAACGGTAATGGCGAAATTTACATAGACTTGACACTTCCTTTTCTATAGACTCCACGTCCACGCATGCGCATTCCTCTGTGACGTCAGCGTAAGATACTCCTAGCGATAGTGCCCCGAACTAGTTTACGGGATCAGCTAGTCCTATATGAGTGCTCACTCCATGACTATAATTGAGAAAAAAACTGCAGCACTGTCGAAACGAGCATTCCCCGCGTCCAATCAGGAACTTGAGCCGAGCTTTGTAATGGAATGCTCGTATGGGAAGTATTACCTAACAAAGCTCAGCTCAAGTCAGTTGGATGGAGGTGGCGCATAGCTCATCTATAGCAGTGCTTGATTATCGAGCATATTAACAAAAAATAAGGACATACCCAAGTATAGCCTCAGTAATTTTAGGACAAATAAATACAAACATATATTAGAGCCACATGGATCAATATTGAATCGTCTGGTTTTGTAGTCATAATAAGCACCCAACCGTCGGAACGGAGGGCTCCAAGCAGCCTTCACCCAACCGCCGACACGGTGGACTCTAAATAGCCCAATAACAACAAATAATTTGATCCGTGTCGGTGGACATGCGAAATAAATGCAATGCTCATATAGTTTAGTTTATAGGGAACGTGAAAGCCGGGGCTCACATTCTGGCTGGGTCTTTTTTGAGGGTATTCGCCCCCCAACCCCCAAATAAATTCCCCATTCTTCTTCCACGAAAATGTTATTACATTTCCTCTATCTTATACTATCTTCATCCCTACCCCATTACATTACCTTTTGCAAAAAAACACCACAATGATACCGGGATCACGATAAACTAAACGTTAACTTGACGTAACTTGACGTAACTTAACCTAACTTGACGTAAAGGATCTCCTCGTGTGTTTAAATGGAAGTCACCACGATGCAGTTAACTTAACGTTCACTTGCAGTTAACTTATATTAAGAGATGTCCTGGGAGGTCCTTTACTTTAAGTGAACGTTACTTAAAGTGTATCACGTGATCTAGCCAGCCAATCACTATACGAGTGACGTCAACAGGGCTATTTAGTAATTCATGGTTGCTTTATTACCAATGTTTACTCTTTAGCTTAAGTTCTAGTGATCAGACATTGTAACAAAATAGTTAAACTAAAATAGGAAAGCTAAATTTATCAAAAAAGTTTAGTAAAATATATATATATATATATATATTTATTTTATCGATTTAAAACTGTAAACATTCACAGATCATCACTGTACAGCTAATACAAATCACAGATCATACTCGAGAATGGAGATGTTTGGCTTGAGTTGTTACGTTGAGCTACGTGAATCGTGATCACACACACGTTAAGTTAACTTTGAGTGAACGTTACGTTAAGTTGATCGTGATCCTGGCATAACCGGACGTGGGGGAAAAGAAAATGTCACATACGGGTGAGATCACGGCGAGACCGGATGGTGGTTATATATGATATTTGTTTCGTTAGATTGAGTTAGTCAGAAGGAAGTATGAGAGGAAATAGTTCAGTACACGGGGAAAATAACCGAAAGTTGTTCGCTTTCAGCCTGACTAGAAAGTGTAGGTCTAATTTCGCCGTCATGTACCCCAGCTTGAACAGCTGTCGGATATTATACGTTTGTCACTTTCTTGAACATAATACACCCATTTAGTTTAGATCCTCTGGACGAGTGTTTCTCGAACTGTGGCATGCGTGTCCCCAGAGGTAAGCCAAGGATTACAGTGGGGTGTGCGACGGGTATGGGGTAGATTGGGCACTTATGGTATTAATTTAGAATCAATATTTTTACTACTAAGTCACCAGCAAACTTCATTTAAGAATAAGGCATTCATCTGAAAGTTTTCTTTTATATTTATTTTGCATCACGTCTTACTAACCGTTAGGGTTATACGCATTGCCACTAAGACCATGTGACCACCAAGTCGGTTAACGTTATCTACTCCGTACGATATGTCCAAGGTAAAATTAATTCTTAGGAAATCCACCTCGGTGTCCGCGTGGTCTTAACGCGCTACTCTAGACTGCCGAGAATGGGGAAATCGGGGTTAAATCCCGGTTAGATACACTAAATGTGTGTTATCCTAAAAGGTTTTCCACTCTCCCTCCACGAAAATTTGGTAGGTTATTTTCTAAATTATGCCTTCCAAACCTCTAATAATTAGTATAATTACTAGACAAGTGCATAAACTGAACGGGTCTTAAGATTCTTTGCAAAAAACAACTACAGAAATGTACCGAGATCCATCTGACTACTTCTACAGAAATGTACCGAGATCCATCTGACTACTTCTACAGAAATGTACCGAGATCCATCTGACTACTTCTACAGAAATGTACCGAGATCCATCTGACTACTTCTACAGAAATGTACCGAGATCCATCTGACTACCTCTACAGAAATGTACCGAGATCCATCTGACTACCTCTACAGAAATGTACCGAGATCCATCTGACTACCTCTACAGAAATGTACCGAGATCCATCTGACTACCTCTACAGAAATGTACCGAGATCCATCTGACTACCTCTACAGAAATGTACCGAGATCCATCTGACTACCTCTACAGAAATGTACCGAGATCCATCTGACTACCTCTACAGAAATGTACCGAGATCCATCTGACTACCTCTACAGAAATGTACCGAGATCCATCTGACTACCTCTACAGAAATGTACCGAGATCCATCTGACTACCTCTACAGAAATGTACCGAGATCCATCTGACTACCTCTACAGAAATGTACCGAGATCCATCTGACTACCTCTACAGAAATGTACCGAGATCCATCTGACTACCTCTACAGAAATGTACCGAGATCCATCTGACTACCTCTACAGAAATGTACCGAGATCCATCTGACTACCTCTACAGAAATGTACCGAGATCCATCTGACTACCTCTACAGAAATGTACCGAGATCCATCTGACTACCTCTACAGAAATGTACCGAGATCCATCTGACTACTTCTACAGAAATGTACCGAGATCCATCTGACTACCTCTACAGACTTGTAGGTGACCTGGCGGTCTAGAGGTAAGGTGTCAGACTTCTATGCTGGCGGCCGGGGTTCAATCCTCGGTCCTGGCATAGATTTATTTGATTACCAAACCCTTCCTTCACCTCTGACAAGATTTCTTGTGAATGTGGGGAATGCCACGCCTCCACCGTGGTTCGGATTCCACGTTAAACTGTAGGTCCTTCATTTCATCTCACAATCACCCTACCATTACACATTAGCGTAAGTGCGTATAACCCGAACGGGTAGTAAGACGCGGTGCTAATAATAATAATAATAATAATACAGACTTGTACCAACACATTTAAGCCCACAAAGGTAGTATCTGGATGCTTATTACATCATAGTGTAATCTGTCAAGGTGAGCCTGTCACCGTTCAGGGTGAACCGAACACAATGGTACCTCAAAGTGTGGTAAAAAGATATCAACCATATTGTTTGTGTACAGGCTAACTCGCCTGTACCACGTGATTGCTTGTGCGGGTATGAAGTAACCGCGAACTAATGATCAAGTTTTGCTATTCTCAACTAATGTCGGCTCTCCTTGACATTGTTCATCGCCGAGCGGTTGAGTATGGTTTCCTGGCAGCTACAAGGTGCACAACTTCGTTCCTTAGAAGTAACAACAAGGAAGGAAGGGTCTTTTAGAGAGTACAAACCCAAACACATTATTGTTGTGGTCGACATTGATATCACTTAGTATCAATAACTTTAATACTAATAACAATCTATGATATACAGTCGCTTTTAATTAGAAGTACAAGGATTATCTAAAAAAAAATTCTGAACGGCCAACATTCGAATTAACTGTGTTTATGAGTATCTCTGATATTGGTACAAAACAAATCAATATCCTTAAAATATGCTACATATAAACGCACACTTTTATATATGTTATATAAAGCACACATAGGCTACACAATATATATATATATATATACTAAATTTAAACACACAATATAACAACTTGTAAAAATTAACATAATATAAAACTGCCACCTTAACCCAATTAGGGCATCACATGATTGATCACATCGTCACAAAGAAGCGAAGATAGTCGAGCCCAACATATCCCCTATTCGAGGCAACCCGCTCGCCGCAGGCGTAGAGCTCCCTGCTTTATATTTTACTATACGTCAATAACTCTTGCTTTATATTACATTCTTGGCATATCGAGGGGGAGTTGATTTAATAAAGATCATTGGTAAAGTTTGAAATGAGTACAAACTCGAAAAAAATAAACAATGGATAGGATTCAAACTATCCAAATATGTCCCTTTAAAATTCGAACTAAATGTTATTTTTACCTTTGGTTTGTAAAAGAATTTCACGGTAGAAATGCGTTGGGTTCGAATTATCCGATTTTTAGAATTAACCAATGTCGAACTGGCCAGATCCTGACTAACGGCGATCACAGGCCTTGAAGACTACATACCGACCGCACGGGCTGCCTACACCCTGTTGTCCTGAGCCTTCTCCCTCCAATCTACCTCCACATTCAACTCCTTGAGGTATCTGGCTACATCATCACTCCATCTTAACATGTCCTGAGCCTTCTCCCTCCAATCTGCCTCCACATTCAACTCCTTGAGATATCTGGCCACATCATCACTCCATCTTAACATGTCTTGAGCCTTCTCCCTCCACATTCAACTCCTTGAGATATCTGGCCACATCATCACTCCATCTTGACATGTCTTGAGCCTTCTCCCTCCAATCTACCTCCACATTCAACTCCTTGAGGTATCTGGCCACATCATCACTCCATCTTAACATGTCTTGAGCCTTCTCCCTCCACATTGAACTCCTTGAGGTATCTGGCCACATCATCACTCCATCTTGACATGTCCTGAGCCTTCTCTCTCCAATCCACCTCCACACCCAGCTCATTGACATCTATAGCCACATATTGTCACTGCATCTAGTTCTGGGTTGTCGACTGACAAGTAAGCACGCTGTACGTGACAGCTCTCGGAACTATTTCCGGTTTTATTCTGACTACATGTCCCGCCCATCTAACCCCGTTTGATCTAATTGTTTTGTGTATATTATACCCGGTTGTTCCATCAACTCTTATATTTCCTGGTTCTCTCTCCTTCTATACCAGTCTTCCTCTCTTACCGGCCCCGTGGTGTAGTGGTCAGTGCGCCTAGGTGTCCGCGAGTTAGATTCCCGGCTGGTACCTTGGGTATTCTTCTCCAAACGGTTGCCAGGGGTTGGAAAATTATGTTTTAAGTTAGGTTAAGCCCCACCCCAGCTCCACAACTTTATAACCACTATCATCATTTCTTCTCATTGCGGTAACGACATGTAGACAACCTATGATGTGTCCTGGGCAGTTCCGTGCCACCAGGGTGGCTTACAGTCTACATACAGGGGACAACTGGACGTCATGTAGCTCTTTCATACATACCATACGATTAAAAAAACCAATGGAATCCCATATTTTCCCTCATGACCTTCCTTTCAAAGGCCCCCAGTCTTCTTCTATCTCTCCTATTCTGGGGGAGGGGGGGGTGACCTGGTGGTCTAAGGGTAAGGTGTCAAGACTTCTGTGTTGGGGGCCCGGGGCTCAATCCTCGGTCCCGGCACAGATTTATCTAACTTCCAAACCCTTCCTTCACCTCTGACAAGACGTGTATAAATCACAACTTGTGAATGTGAGGAATGCCAGGCCTCCACCGTGGTTCGGATCCCACGTTAAACTGTAGGTCCTCCATTTCATCTCACAATTACCCTACCGTTANGTTCGGATCCCACGTTAAACTGTAGGTCCTCCATTTCATCTCACAATCACCCTACCATTACACATTAGCGTAAGGGCGTATAACCCGAACGGGTAGTAAGACGAGGTGATAATAATAATCCTGGTCGGGGTATAATAGGCCTATATGATCTATGATTACATTAGATTTTGCCGATGGTGGGAATGTTAGGGTTCCATTCCCAAGAGGATGTATAGAGAAATATATTTTCTTAAAATGTATTTTCACTCTTTTTTTCACGCAGTTACGGGTAAGCTTCCTAAAAACTTGACCTTCCTCATCCTTTTACCCGATCAACTACATTTCCAATTTAAAAAAAATTAGCACCACGTCTTACTACCCCGTTCGTTATACGTATATGACCCACTTCGATGGCGTAGTACGATAACGTGCTAGTTTCATCTTGAGCTAGACTGCCGATGACTGGTAGATTGAGGTTCGAATCTCGGTCGAGTGAGCTGGGGGTGGTTTTTTCTAAATGGTTTTCCACTATCCCTCCACGCAAATGGTGGCTTACTTCCTCTAAATGTAACCTTCTCAATTCATAATCCATTAGCGTAATTAGTACTTAGGCGCATAATCCGAACGGGTAGTAAGACGTGGTGCTAAATAATGATGATAATAATAATATACGAATTTTGAACTGTCATCCTGGTAAAAACCTATCGTGAACAGACTATACCAATCGGCCAGTGACGCGAGTCAATAGTTTTTTTTTAAGTTTAAGCTTACAATGAACAGTCAATAGACGATGATGATTCAATCTTTAGGAGTAATGGGTCGCTAGTTACAAGGCTATCCTCACGCCGAGGTCCGTCTCACCTTTTGACACGGCCGCTCTATCGGAGGATGAATACCTAGGGTGGAATTGCGGTAAGAAGGTAAGTTGAAGACATAACAAACTATATATCTCAATATTGGGAAAAAAAACAGCTCCGTTGGCCGCATGGTCTAACGCGCTTCTCTCGCGGTAGACTGCTGATGATGGGGAGATCGAGGTTAGAATCTCGGTCGGGTGTACTGAGGGAGGTTTTCCCCAAAGTGGGTTTCCACTCTCCCTCCACGCAAATTCGGGTACACTTCATCTAAATATAATCTTTCTAATCCCTAAAATCATTAGCGTGATTAGTACATAAGCGTATAACTCGAACGGGTGGTAAGACGTGGTGCTAAAAAGACAATAAAAAATCCTAATGAATTCATAAGGTTGTAATAATACAACATTTATTATCTTGCTAACTATTCACTGTATCAAAAGTAAATTATTGGTAAATTTCTCATAAATGCTTCTGCTGCCTCCTTTGAAAGTACGGGTTAGTTGCACATACTCAACAAGGACGCGTCTCCAGATTCTATTAATATAATACAACTATCAATTTATTGATAACATTTACATTATTTCGTTAGTGTTGTGTAACTGTTCATGTTACTAAATACTATAAATCAGCGGTTCTCAAACTTTTGAAAGGTGTACCATCCCAACAGTTTCCACAATTTGGATTACCACCATGATAATGGTATAAAGGTATTTTTTTAATGGTGCCCAGGGATATAAAACACAGAGTGCGTTGTTGCAACGGCTGTAAGAGCCTGAATCAGTTCTTGCCACCCCTCCAACCACTCTTTAAATCCGTTTCTACTTTTGGTCGTAATATATTTATAAGATTCGATAAGATCGGTCTAGGGGGTAAGGTGTCAGAATTCTGTGCTAGCGGCCGGGGTTCAATACTCGGTCCCGGCACAGATTTATCTGATTGCCAAACCCTTCCTTCCCCTCTGACAATACATCTTGTGAATGTGTGGAATGCCAGCCCTCCACCGTGGTTCGGATTCCACGTTAAACTGTAGGTCCTCTATTTCATCTCATAATCACTCTACATGACACACTAGCGTAAGTGCGTATAACCCGAACGGGTAGTAAGACGCGGTGCTAATAATAATAATAATAATAATAATAATAATAATAATAAGATTCGATGAGGTCCTATCTTTTTTTCTGACGTCAATTTGCTTGTTTTGTTTGGCTTCCTACCGCGTACCACCGGGGACAATCTCTACGTATTCCAACCCAACTCGGTGGCGTAGTTGGCTAACGCGCTAGATTCGTGTTGAGCTATACTGCCGAGGACGGGGAGATCGAGGTTCGAATCTCGGGGTAGTTTTTTCTAAGTGTGTTTTCACTCTCCCTCCACGAAAATGCAGATTCACTTAATCTAAATTCAACCTTCCCAATTCCTAACCCATTAGTGTGATTAGTACTTAAGTGTATAACCCGAACTGATAGTAAGACGCGGTGCTAAATAATAATAATAACGTACATACCACATACTAAATTAAAGCGACACTTGTTTTTCTCCCCCAGATGATCCGAACTTGGTTTTAAAAAGTTCCCACGGCGGGTTTTTGCTCGGTGTTGTGAATCGTTGATGCTCGTCCCATTGGAACGAATAACCTCTGTCCGCTTCCTTTCACTATTCGACATTCTTACGGCCGTCGCAGGTCAAGAACGCGGGGGAAACTTGAAATGTTAAATCCGCGGGGTTACACAACGTCGCACCGTTTAGCGCTCGAACCTTTCGGGGTCCGTGGCTACGATTTGATCCACATGAGGGGTTCCCTTTTCCCCCTTCCTTCAGGGCTGTGTTTTTAGATTACTAAATCTTTAATAAGACAGTCTACCTTAGTCTCAGACGCAGTATCGACATTTTTTTTATGGGTCTTAATTGAAAAATTAAGTCTTTAATAGAAATGTGTTGACCTGAAGATGTGCAACAGCCATTACATTTCTTTTTATTGTAAGTTTAAAAGGTCAACCACTCTGTCCCCCCTCCCTTCCCCTAACCATCTTACCACCTCCCATACGCATCTTCGGAACCATTAGGGCTATTATGCCCATCTTCGGGTGGGGTTACTCTTTGAGATTCTAACCGAAAATGCGTATTCACTACCTCTTTATTCAACCGTCATCATCCCCCTAGTATACTAGTTTTTTTAGCACCGTGTCTTACTACCCGTTCCGGCTATAGGCCTATGCGTATGTACTAATTACGCTAATTGTTTGAGTGATTAGGAAGGTTATATTTAAAGGAAGTGTACTAACATGTTCATGTATGTAAGAGTGGAAAACCATTTAGGGAAAACCACCCTCAGTGCACCCGACTGAGATACGAACCTCAATCTCCCCAACATTGATAGTCTAATCTACTGCGAGAGTAGCGCGTTAGACCATGCTGCCACCGAAGTGGTTGCTCTACTAGTTAAAATACGCGACTAGCACGGACGTGTGATAAAGACTGGATATATATATATATATTTAAATCAAAACTATTTAAAACACTAATTTGACATCAATATTATGTTTTAATTTGTTGTGGCAGCTCATGACGACACTAGTGACTAATTCTAGAGGTTGCGCGGGTAACAGTTTAATCAGCAACACCCTCTCGTACGTTGGCGAACGCGACACGAAACAAGACGGAAACTCTCTCTGTTCGCGTGTTCGACTCGAGAAGACACTTTGCACGAGACACGAGAAATATCGAGATTACATCTGTGCATCATCAACTTCGGGTCTTTCAACTTTACCGACGTAACCGTAGTGTCGGAATTGCGTAAAACGTTGAGGAACAAGTTATGAGACCGATGTAATAGTAGAGTGGAGTTGTTTTTACATTGCGTATTTACGCATATATTACGCCGCTTTGAGAACCTGCAGCTTTTGTTCAAGAGTAAAAAGAGAAAGCCGTGTATTTTTATGTGCGTAATGAGAAATCATGAAACACCGCAACACCGGGTCGCAGGGGCCGAAAAAGAGTTTTTTGGGGGTGAGGGGGGGTAAAATAAATCCTAAGTGTGATGGAAGGAATATTTGAGTTTGGGGAAGAAAAAGCAAAAGCCCCTGTTTTAAGCTGTTATATTGCATTTTTCGTTGGCGAGTCAAAGCCTTGATACTAGCAACTGGAAGTCCTTAAGAGATATGTATATGAACTACTAGCATGAAGGAATGTTGGTAGGTTAGGTTAGGTAATTCAGTGATATGACTAAAAATAATTACCATCCTGAAAAAAAATGTTACTCATAACAAATATTTAGTAAAATCGGGAGAAGAATTAAATAAAAATTAAATGTGTTTGTAAGTAAATAGTAAATTGGTAGTACCTTTCGCTCTTGCTCATAGAAATTATCGGGTGCTGATATAATCAGGCGGTTCAGAAAGTGCAAGTTAAATACCTCAAATAAATGGGGGGGGTGTCTATGTTTAAATACAGAAATACGGGGCTCTAGCTGTATCACCTACCTAATAACCAAGTTGGGTGTTATCCGTGGGGTGAAACGAGGTTTTTTCTCGCCCTCAGTACACCCGACTGAGAGTCGAACATCGATATCCCCGTCATCAACAGTCTAGTCTGACACGAGAGTAGACCAGGCAGCCACCTAAGCGGGTAAAATTGATCAAGTTTTTTACTTCTTCTTCTGAGTTGAATGGTACATTTAACTTAACGTAAAGGAAAATATTTCGAGTTCAGCTCCACTGAAAAGGCATTCTGTTTGGGGGAAAGGATACTATATAACATAAATTTCACAGTTCGGTTATTCTGAAAGCTTTCTTATGAACAACGTGAAACCACGGAGTGTCCATTAAGTTATTCTGTTAAACGCGCTGTGTTCATAGATAATAAGCATTGTATACACCGCATTGTGTTACAAGACACCAACTTCATTAAAACCACTTTTTAAATTGTAATAATGATAAAAAAAAGTGGTATTTCATAAATATTCATACTGTGATTATATTTAGGATTACGGGTGAAACATCTACTAAAACAAAGGGCCATATATACGATATTACACAGGAGTAGAGGTGACACAAAATGCCCTTAGTAAATTGTATCCAAATTTAAAGGGATGAAGCTGATGAAAAATACATTACAGTTAGTATAAATACCTACTTAAATAAACCTTTTCTTATACCGAATAATGAAACAAAATTAATGAAATCTTATCAAAAACATTTGTGTAAACAAATTTCCAAGCTCTACACTATGAATATCCTTAAATCCAGCCTCGAAAAAGTGCCAAGTTCAGCTTGCAGTGTCTTTCTAAATGACTTGTCACTTCTCTTAAGTCTATTTAAGTTCACAAATCTGACTTTTTAAGTGTTTAGTTAAAGTTCTTATACATTTTAACGACGTTGGCTATTTGTAGATTTCGAAGCTATTTTGCTGAGCGGGTTGCATCTTAACTTGACGCACCTAAGCAGTCTAAGCACTATCACACTTAGACACCAATGTACGAGATAGAAATAGAGGGAAGACAATGAGCAGTTAATCCTGAGAGGGCTCTTGTTTATATACTGATAACACTTCCCCTCTTCCTCTGACGAGTTTACACAGTCACTATACTATTTGCTTCTTGAAAACATCGACTTGCTTTTTAATTTTACCTTTTCCTCGTTTCCTATTCTAGATAGACATTTACTACCACGGACATTTTTAATCCACATCCTGGCAGGAAGACTCCTACAGGACATTTTCGTTACCAAGTCAAATAGCCTGAGTTTTAGAGGATTTATAAAAAACTTACTTCAAAATAAAAAAAACAATAATATTGTAACAGTGTGGGACTATTTTTTAGAATTATTTAAGAATTTATGGGTTTTGATTCAACGTTATATCTTTCAAACTCGCCGAGTTAAACGTAAATTAATTTACATGGAAAATCCTATCTTGGCCGTCCGTGACTTCACAGTTAGGCAAGGTCCTTAACTAAGGATTTAAAATCAGATTTGGGAACTTGGATAGATTTACTAATGCTTTAAAACTATATTACTTAAGCGCTCCTCGGTTGAATGCAGGATAGCTAAAGCTTTATGCCCTAAAGCGCTGACCGATAACTTCTTGAAATACTGTCTTCGAATCCCACTGGAGTCAAATTTACTAACCTCATGGTATGTAAAGTGTTGCAAAAAGAAATTCGGAGATCACTTATAACACTGTCACAGGACTCTAAAATTGTAAGCAATTAAAAGCCGAATACAAAAATCACGTTTTTTAAATTATTCGTTCACAGAGTTATTACTATAGTTTTTTAGCACCGCGTTTTACTACCCATTTGGGGCATACGCTCATGTACTAATTAAGTAAATGATTTTAGGGATGAAGAACGTTATATGTATAGAAAATGTACTAGCATTTGCTTGGGTTTTCTTTCTCTCTCCCCACGCAAATATGAGTACACTTTCTTTAAATTGAACCTCCCTAATCCCTAAAACCATTAGAGTAATTAGTACATTTAAGCGTAATAAACTGAGCAGGTAGTAAGACGTGGTGGTAAAAAAAAATAGCACCGCGTTTTACTGCCAGTTCGGGTTACACGCCTATGCACTAATTACGCTAATGCATTTTTGGGATTAGGAAGGTTAGATTTAAATAAAGTGTACCCACATTTGCTTGGAGGGATAGTAGAAAACCATTTAAGTAAAACTACCCTCAGTACACCCGACCTGGATCGAATCCCGTTCTCCCCCGTCATTGGCGGTCTAAGTCTATTGCGAGATTCTTCATATATTATTATTAGCACCGCGTCTTACTACCCGTTCGGGTTATACGCACTTACGCTAATGTGTAATGGTAGGGTGATTGTGAGATGAAATGGAGGACCTACAGTTTAACGTGGAATCCGAACCACGGTGGAGACCTGGCATTCCTCACATTCACAAGATGTCTTGTCAGAGGTGAAGGAAGGGTTTGGTAATCAGATAAATCTNTCACATTCACAAGATGTCTTGTCAGAGGTGAAGGAAGGGTTTGGTAATCAGATAAATCTTTGCCGGGACCGGGGATCGAACCCCGGCCGCCAGCATAGAAGTCTGCCACCTTACCCCTAGACCACCAGGTCACCTTCTTCATATAATTTTTAGTTTTTACTAAAAGCGATCAAACTCGCTTATTTTTAAAATCCAAAGTAAAGCAATGTATCAATAAAGGCGTACGAGTGACGTGACTGGAGTAGGGTGTCGTGTGTTGCGTCACGTTAGTACCAAAGTACGTCGCAGGAAGTGGCTCACGCCGTCTTCCTACCGGAACCTCTACGAGATCCTCCCATACAAGGATCCGTACCGTTACACAAGGACGAGTGTTTGAGGTCTGTAGGTCCTCTCTGGTCATCCATAGCAATCGTCCGGACAGGAAGTAGGACAAGATTTCACCCACTTCTTCCTCCTGACGTAGAACTTATTATTATTAGCACCGCTTCTTACTACCCGTTCGGGCTATACGCTTATGTACTAATTACGTTAGTGGTATTAGGGATTAGAGAGGTTGAATTTAAAGGAAGTTGCACCCACATTTGCGTGTAGAGAGAGTGAAAACCCATTTAAGAAACAGAACACCCTCGGGTGCACCCGAATGATATCGAACCCCTGACCCGTCTTCGGCAGTCTAGTTTAACACGAGAGTAGTGCGTTAGACCACGCAGCAACTGGGGTGTTTTTTAAAATTTATTTGAGGTATTTAACGTGCAATCTTTTAAACTTACTCTACGGATATTTTTATCGTTCAAGAAGAATCCGTTCAACCCGGCTGGATTTGGAAAAAAAAACTAATATTATTCCTACACTATAGATGAGTGTATATATATATATATTGTGTGTGTTTGTTCCAGACACCACATACTTAGGCATGAATGGGGTGCCCTGGTTTCCCTTACATACCTAGGAATGAATGGTGTGCTCTGGTTTCCCCTGCATACCTAGGAAGGAATGGGGTGCTCTGGTTTCCCTGACATACCTAGGAATGAATGGGGTGCCCTGGTTTCCCTTACATACCTAGGCATGAATGGGGTGCCCTTGTTTCCCTTACATACCTAGGAATGAATGGGGTGCTCTGGTTTCCCCTGCATACCTAGGAAGGAATGGGGTGCTCTGGTTTCTCTGACATACCTAGGAATGAATGGGTGCTCTGGTTTCCCTTACACACCTAGGAATGAATGAGAGCTCTGGTTTCCACTGCATAACCTAGGAATGAATAGGGTGCTCTGGTTTCCCTTACATACCTAGGAATGAATGGGTGCTCTGGTTTCCCTTACATACCTAGGCATGAATGGGGTGCTTTGGTTTCCCTTACATACCTAGGAATGAATGGGATGCTCTGGTTTCTCTTACATACCTAGGAATGAATGGGTGATCTGGTTTCCCTTACATACCTAGGAATGAATGGGTGCTCTGGTTTCCCTTACATACCTAGGAATGAATGGGTGCTCTGGTTTCCCTTACATACCTAGGAATGAATGGGTTCTCTGGTTTCCCTTACATACCTAGGCATGAATGGGGTGCTTTGGTTTCCCTTACATACCTAGGAATGAATGGGGTGCTCTGGTTTCCCTTACATACCTAGGAATGAATGGGTGCTCTGGTTTCCCTTACATACCTAGGAATGAATGGGTTCTCTGGTTTCCCTTACATACCTAGGAATGAATGGGGTGCTCTGGTTTCCCTTACATACCTAGGAATGAATGGGGTGCTCTGGTTTCCCTTACATACCTAGGAATGAATAGGGTGCTCTGGTTTCCCTTACATACCTAGGAATGAATGGGGTGCTCTGGTTTCTCTTACATACCTAGGAATGAATGGGGTGCTCTGGTTTCCCTTGCATACCTATGAATGAATGGGGTGCTCTGGTTTCCCTTACATACCTAGGAATGAAAGAGTGCTCTGCTTTCCACTACATACCTAGGCTTGTGTCTAGGAGACTAGTCTCCCCCTCCCTTTCCGGTGGTGATAGCCAGTGTCCTACAGACTTATCACAGCCAGTGTTGGGGCTAACAGTACATGTGCCGGAAGGTCAGGGGGTCTAGCGGTGTTGAAGCGACGCCGTCACCTATATCCAATATTGTTATTATTACTACAGTATCGAGCTTTCGTTCTTTGTGCTTCATTGATGGTTTCAAAAGTTGCGGAGGGTTTGTTTAAAATGCGATGAGTTTAAGTGTTGTGTTTATTGGACTTTACCTCATGTTTTTAATCGAGTGAAACGAGGAAAAAGATTCATGATTTGAGAGAAACATCTGATTCGGAAAAAAAGAAGGTAAAATTGATCTTTCTATTTTTAAGTTTTTTTAGAACCGCGTTTTACTACCCGTTTCGTTTATACGCTTATGTATTACGTTTGTGGTTTTAGAGATTAGGAAGGTTATATTTAGAGGAAGTGTACTCTTATTTATTTATTTTTTTGAGAAACAGTGGAGAACCATTAAAAAAATCCTAGCTACGCCCGACAGGATTTCGAAATCCGATATCTCCATAATTGACAGTCTATAGTTTCCTTGCGAGAGTGACGCCTAAGATTATGCGGCCACCGAATCAGGTGACATCTCCTTTAATATTAGATTATTACGAAACTACGACGAAAGCAAAGCAATAAAATATTACTATCTCCTGCTTATTATTTTAATTAAAGCTTCTGACAACGCGGTGCTATTTGAATGCAATGTTTAATGTCTACATTCACAGTAACCTTGTACTGCTACTACCAGTTTTTACTTGACTAAAATGGAGAAAATATCAACAAACATTATGTACGTGTAGTCAAAACATGTATTGCAAAGTTGTTGTGTTTCCAATCCGAAACAAAACTCCTGTTAGTGCGACGAAAGTAGGCGAGTTTATGTTTATAAGATGGAGGGGAGTTTAAGATTACAAATAAAGTGTATTGTGTTTCTGTTGTGTTCATTTCATTGTCAATTTTAACAGAAATTATAACATGTCAATATACATTCTTTGTTTACATTTTTAAAATGTGTGCAAAGCTACAGTTAAATTTCACAAGGAAGGAACTTTTTTTTTACAGTTACAACATTTTTATTAAAGAAGGTTTAAAATATTTAAGTTAATGTTTTCTTAAGTTTTCATATACAATATGAAATAATACAAATAATAAATTACAAATTTAGCAATGTGAACATCAAACAATTTGTTTGCATTTTCTGGAAGTTCCTTTCTACACAAATCCCGCTATAGTTGTTTCTGTTCTCACTACGTCCTACTACCCGTCCGGCATACATGCCCTTTTTAATTACTCTAATTAAACTTAGATGAGAACCTAGATTAAATCTTTCATTTATTTGCGGTATTTACCGTGGACTTTCTGAACCTACTGATTATATAAACACACGACTTATAAACTAACTTAAATATAGAAGAGACACAACACACAGCCCCCAGGCCTTTAACTCATCATTGTGAAAAGGGAAACCCACAATTTACCAAAGATAAATTTTTCGGGCATGTCTGGAATCAAACTTGGGATCCTTAGCTCAGTAGACACACACTACAGACTGGTCCAAGGTGTCCGGCGGTAATGCAGAATTTAAAGGAAATGTATCCGAATTTTCGTGGAAAAAAGAGCGTGAAACCATTTAGGCGGGGAAAACACCCGCAATACGCCCGGTTGTAATTCGAACCCCGATCTCAACGTTACCAACAAACCAAACTATATGAACCTGACATTTAATCTGCGTAGCCACCGATTCGGGTAATGCAACGCACCCTAAACTGTAGATTGACTATGCAACCACGCCATTGTATTGAAGGCATTTATCGTTTGATTAAACACGAGGCAGGCTTTCAAGTATCCCGGTGGAATTATCATACTCGTCCAACCAAACCTTTTAATTAAATTAATGCATGTTTCGTCCACGCGGCAGCGTTGGTGTAGGGCTTTATTTCCTGATTCGTAAGTCCAGGGTTTAATTCTGACGAGTACATCGAAGGAGATTTTTTTTCCCTCTTGGTGATTTCCTTCGTTCTCTCCAGCCAAGTGGCCACGAACTTCCTTACAGGTGACCTGGCAGTCTAGGGGTAAGGTGTCAGACTTCTGTGTTGGGAGTCCGGGGTTCAATCCCCGGTCCCGGCACAGATTTATCTGATTACCAAACCCTTCCTTCACCTCTGACAATACATCTTGTGAATGTGAGGAATGCCAGGCCTCCACCGTGGTTCGGATTCCACGTTAAACTGTAGGTCCTCCATTTCATCTCACAATCACCCTACCATTACACATTAGTGTAAGTGCGTATAACCCGAACGGGTAGTAAGACGCGGTGCTAATAATAATAATAATAATAATAATAATAATAAATGTGAGTTTCTAACCGCTTTTAAGCCCGGATGTCAGACGCGCAACATTACTAATATTACGTCTAACCTGTCCCTTTCCAGACGTCGTGTTGGGTGGATAATATAACATTACACAACATACTTAACCTAACCTTGAAAAAACAAGAAATTTCAGACAATCCAGTATATTGCGAGTATGACGCCTTATAACGTGCGATCACCAGTGTGTGTTTTATATAAGCTGTAATGCGCTAACACACATTAAGGTAGGAATATATGGAAAGTAAGAAAAGGTGTTCTTGTAGTTTTTATGGCAAAACCTTTTTTGTTCAAAATAAAAATAAAATATTGCTCCAGTAGTAACAGAGTTTAATTTTCCTCACAGGGATATCAAAATCTGTCAAGAGCAAGAAAAAGCTGTCATTAAATTCCAGGACATCTTTGACAAATATTTCAACAAGTGTTGATATCACAATGTGAAGAGAATTAAACTCTTTTATGTTTCAGTGAAGAATTTTTTTTATTTCTTTTGACCAAATAGGTTTTAAAATAAAATCCGCAAAAACACCGACTGTTTCTCGCTTTTCATAAAATCCAACTTAAATGAGTATTCTTTATTTAACAAAATGGCTATAGGTACGCTTTGGTTGGTGTTTCGATGATTGTATGATGTTTGTGTCGTCGTAAGTACAAATTAACAATCTTCTTTTAATCCACGTGTTTATATAAGAAACCCATCTTTAAGCAATCGAATAATTTTACAGGTGAAAATATTTACATTAAGTTGTTTACATTCCTCCCGTGTTATTAATCTAGTGCTAGATAAACAATAAAACTTTCACACAAAGTGTAATCTGCGTGCAATTAACTACCCCCTCCAGCTCGAGTGCTAACAAATGGAACGGAGTTATTGCTCTTAATGAGGTAATAAAATACCTCGCCGCTTTCAGATAACCATGATAAAACTACAGAGCTGGTGAGTTCTACTGTATGATTAGAGATGTACCTGGAGGCCAAGATTAGGTTAGATTATCTGATGGACTCGTCAGAGTTGTTCCAGTATTCTTCAGTCAAATGCTGAATAATTTCCCTAAAAATATCTTACTCAGCTACTTACTCTTTGGTGTTAGGAACTCGTAATTAATTGCTGCACCTACAAAAGTACACCATATATTCCTATGCTGAGCTAGTTCCATCCAGTCCACCTAATCATACCCTGTCTCTATCTTTATTTAGCTCTACCCAGTCCACCTCATTATACCCTGTCCCTATCTTGAGGTAGTTCTACCCAGTCCACCTCATTACACCCATTTCTTTCAGGTCCATTCTAATGTTATCCTCCCATTTGCGTCTACGAAAATTATTTTATTTACTTAAATAAGGAAAATATATAATTTAATAACCTCAAGCTTACAGTCCAAGGAACCTAGTGGCTAGAAAAGTTACGAGATCTCCTTTCACGTATTCATGCGTCAAGTCAGGTGATCTGAAGCTGTAACTTTTTATAGATTTTATCAATGCCTATAAATAACATTAATAAAATAATGTTTTCATCGTTGAACTAAAAAGGTTTGTATTTTCTAAAAGAGCCTTTCTATTGAAATTAAACTGTAGTACTTGCTACCGATACTTACTTGTTTTAATGAAAGTCTTGGCACTCTGTTTAAGTAAGGTAACCTCGTGATATATTTTTTTTCTTCACCAATAAATTCATATAAAGTTACGTGTATTAAAAATATCTCCCTCTAAAAAAACTGGCGAAACTCCAAAATATGTTTTCTGGCTTGTGCCAAACTATAGAATTTTGCCGCGTTGTTTTGACACTTAGAAACTGTCTCGTTTTGGGAAACAAGAGGGGTGTGACGAGTTGTTGTTGGTAAACTTTCGCCAGATATTCGTCTAGAGCAGTAATTCCCAAACTGTGAGTAGCGAGCCGATTTATTGGTGGATCGCGAAAAGTTTTTGAAATGTGGAAGATTAAAAAATTTACAAGTAGAAAAAAAAATGAAAAATTAGGTGAATATTATATAGATTCGGTAATTGGTTTTTATGTTTGTGTCTGCCATAAAAAACCGCATCCTCCGCACACTTCCATTTTATATATTAAAAAATATACAAACACTCAATAATAAACAAACAATAGTAAGAAAATCATCAAATCCCCCTCCCCCTCTTAGCACTATGATGTCCATTGAAGCTAGGCGGGACTCAAGGTTTTTGGTCCTAAAAATTGAGTCACTGTTCTAAAATAATTTGTGAACTACTGGTCTAGAACAGCGGTCCCCAACTTGGGTACGCGTACCTCCAGGGCTACGTGTCAGGACGTTTGGGCGGTACGCGAAATTAACTCAATTAACTAAAAAGATACGGGGAGGGGCAGTGCGGGTTTTCTTTTATATTTGTTTGACCTTGATAAAAAGATTTAAATTTATAACATAAAATAGTTTTTTTATAATAACTAATAAAGTAATAAATAAATTGAATGTGTCAGTATTTAATGTAACTTTTGTTTTTTGAATGTAGAATTATATGCACTCTCTATTCAGCTTATTATCACATTGTTTTTTAATTCCATCACTAGCCCATTTATTTTCAGTTTCGACAAATAAATCATAGATTACCACTAGAATTGTAAACTAACATTTGGCTAAAAATGTAGGGCACAATTTATGGAAATGGGCCGCCAAGCGATATGCAAGTGAAAATATGTTGGGAACTACTGGTCTAGAGTAAAAAGAATAACTCACGCAGAGGAGATAAACACAATATTGCACTCAGTCGAGATTGAACCCTGGCTTCCAGAATCATTCTTGGCTCGCTAGCTCAAGTGGGTCACGTGGTCTAGTCGATATTTTTTCCAACTTCAGCCATTTTGGCGCATAGCCTTTGAGAACAAGTCACAAACTGTATCTTTATCTAACTATCATCACTCGATGATGTCGGAGATAAATATTTACAACATCAGATATGATTTATAAACGTTCTCTTACTAACCTGAACAAAGTCCCGGGAAAGATTCCCCATGATTAAATGCTAACTATGTTAAGCAACTCCCATATCACCCGCTTTGGTGGCCGCATGGTCTAAGGCGCTACTCTCGCAGTAGACTAGACTACCGATGACTGGGAGATCAAGGTTTGAATCTCGATCGGGTGTATTGAGGGAGGTTTCCTCCAAACGGTTTTCCAACTCTCCCACCACGCAAATGCGGGTACACTTATTATAAATATAACCTTCCTAATCCCTAAAACCATTAACGTAATTAGTTTATAAGTGTTACAAGACGTGTATTAATTACAACTTGTGAATGTGGGGAATGCCCAGGCCTTCACCGTGGTTAGGATCCCACGTTAAACTGTAGGTCCTCCATTTCATCTCACAATCACCCTACCATTACACATTAGCGTAAGTGCGTATAACCCGAACGGGTAGTAAGACGCGGTGCTAAAAACTCTCCCATATCCCTGACTTATCCTTAAAATGCACCCCCGTGTCATACCACTTTGTCAGTATTGACCTTGGACTTACGAATTAAAAACACCCTATTGTAGTCTAGTCTCGGAGGTCAACCAATCTATCGCTATACAAAATAGCACAGCTTTGATTTAATTTGAGTCTCGGGGTAAAGTGTTCGTGGGTTCAAGCCCAGCCGGGGTCGATGCATTTTCTTTGAGCGATAAAAATCTTTAGCACAACTTCCTTCGGCGGAAAAGTAAATCCGTTGGTCCCGTGTCGATTGTGGCTTGTAAAAGAACCCTGGAAGGCATGTGGAAATAACTTTACCGGCAAAATTGGTAGGCCTTTTCGCTCTTGCTCATAGACATTTTTGTGTGCTGATATAATCAGTCGGTTCAGAACGTGCACAAGTACCTCAAATAAATGAAATGATAACGGAGAATTTAATTGAATATAAAAGTAGTCGCACCGGTCTAGAACACCGAGATCATTGGCTCTGAGGGCTCGTTGCGCTAACCACATGACACACTCTTTATCCACAAATGTTGGCATTGTCTTTGCCAACAGGCGGATGCCGTTGGATTGGTATCGCCATCTTGCGGTTTGACTATCTCGAGCTTTTTTTTAAGGTATTTATCTGAAAAACTTCCATTTAGTAATCCCATCAAGGCTGTTCGTGTTTCCAACTGATCCCATTTCGGTTCACTTTGTGAAGTCGATAAGTTGTTACAGTTAGCTCTGCCCGATGAGCATTGATCCATTGACCAAACTCAAATACGGCGTCTGGCGTCTAAACGTCCGTGCCGCGACGCCACGGAAGAGAATTAACTAAATTCACGTTCGAATGGCTTGGTCAAATAAATCCAAACAAATACGAGAAAGGTGTTTCGAAGAAAAGATTATTTTTTTAAGATCTAGTAAAACAGTAGAACGTTTATAATTCAGACTTTCAATCCTCGGTCCCGGCAAAGATTTATCTGATTACCAAACCCTTCCTTCACCTCTGACAAGACATCTTGTGAATTTGAGGAATGCCAGGCCTCCACCGTGGTTCGGATTCCACGTTAAACTGTAGGTCCTCCATTTCATCTCACAATCACCCTACCATTACACATTAGCGTAAGTGCGTATAACCCGAACGGGTAGTAAGACGCGGTGCTAATAATAATAATAATAATAATAATATAATTCAGACTAATTGGGAATCGACCCAGTCCGGATTTTCGGATTGTAAGCATGGACGGGATACTTACGAAAACTCAGTGTTAAAGTAAAAACTATTTATTTTTATTCAAACAATGAAATTACACAATTTGTTGTTGTTGCTAAATATACAAAATTCTGATAAATAAGGCAAAAATATAACGAAAAAAGTTTTTTTTTGTCAAAGGCGCCTGCAGGATGTTTATTCAGGTGGGGCAAATCGAGGGGTTTGGTGGGTACGGAATACCCCCGCAGAAAGGCGGGGGAGTCAAAACTGTATTAAATTGAAGCCTCAAAAGACTTTTTAAGGCAATTCTTCTCTCACCTTAAAATAAGAAACAACACAAGAGAAATGTTTCAAACATATAATATTTATACAACTTAACAATCTCAGGGGGGGCCATTGCCATTGGTGGCGCGTGGGTTTGATTCGTGCCCCGGTTGAAAAAAAAGTTAAAATTGTTAAAATTGGGGATTCCCTTCCCATACTGACTGATGGCCAAAAGACTGGCCTCTTTGTTTGTTTTTTTCTAGAAGAAGTTTAGTTTGTATTGTTGGGTATTTGGTTCAGAAAGTCTGGGACTACAACTTACAATAGAATATTAAGAAAATACCTCAATTAAGTCTTACCTCCTAATCGGCTCACTGATTGATCTTACTGTGAGATGTAGAACAGGTTCTGATAAATTAACAGTGAAAGGCAAGACGTTTGATAGTGAAATCGGACGTAAACGAACGATAGCTAAGATTTTAATTTTGCTATAAAATATTACCATGAGCCTTGACTAGAAAATTAAACCTTGAAATCAGAATAAACCTTTATAATGTTAATTTGAAACATATTAAAATCACTTAATTTCGAGGTAATTCAAACTATTTCGGCCAAAACATATTTAAAAGAATATAAATACAGTTCTTGGCTACTAATAGCCAGAAACGAACTAGTCTGGTTGGTCGCTCCATCCATTCGGGAGTAACCTAATGTAGCATGAGTCACATTTTCATTAGAGGACTATTATGACAGCTAGAAATGTTACTAGACCCATTTGACCGTATCCATACGTCAAGTCATGATAGGCATCCATCACTTTTTATGAATACGAGCAAAACTTTTATATCAACACCAATAATTTAGTAAAATGTTATCAATATTTTTTCCATCACCGCGACTTACTACCCATTCGGATACCTACGCTCATGTACTAATTACGATAATAGGTTAAGGACGAGGAAGGTTATGTTGATAAGAAGTGTACACGCATTTACGTGGTGAGAGAGTGGAAAGTCACCCAACCTCATTACATCCGACCGAGATTCCAACCTCTATATCCCCGTCATTGGCAATCTATCCTACTGTGAGAGTTGCACCCTAGACAACGAGGCCACCGAAGAGGGTTTAATCATTATAGGCCACAACAAATATTATCGTATTTTATATATAAAATGCGTATAATCCAAACGGGTAGTAAGACGCGGTGCTAATAATAATAATGATATATATTAAAAAGGGTTTCTCCCAACCAAAATTCTACCTATATCTTGGTTAGTTAAAATTCTGGAGTAAAGGTTTGTCAAGGTCATCCTAAAATATGGCATACATCTGTTTGATTCTGTTTATGTTAATCTTCCAATGACGGAACTGTGCTGTTGTCGCCACGATATGTATGGGAGGGTTTATTTGACCATTTTACTCGTATGGTTTTAGTTTTGCACACATTAGATACATTTTACAGCTGGAGGGAGTATCCAAATTCTGGATTTTTAAAACTTCTGACGCGCTAAATAATTTTTTTTAATGTCAGCAATATTGTGAGAAATATCTAGTGTTGAATAAGGATTTGCTTTCATCGTTGACAATCTCGTGAAGGAATATTATAGCCACCAACTTTTATGATCTTAAACTTTTCAGCGTGTCTTTTTTTTTTCAAGAAAAGTTTTTAAAATAGTGAACTAGTTAAAGAATACAATCTCTAAAAGATAAAACTTTTTAAATTCAGACTCTTCTAAAATATAATGTATCTGGTTCAAGCAAATTTAAAATATGAGTGTTGGCAATTCCTTTTTTACAGCTCTTAATTTATCTATAATAGTGAAAAAAGTCTTATAATTAAATTTAATGTTTGTTAAAATTTTATTCACCTTTGTATTATGTCTCACAAACTTTTTTTGAATTTATTTTACAGTACTAACTAAGAATTAATAACAACAATTGAACACAATAATTGTTTCGCCATGGTGAAAATAAAATAATGCCAGATGCTTCGGGAATAATGTTAGTGCTAAATCATGCTGGCATTGACAACTGGTCACGTGTCTCTAATTCATTTCCTGGAACTGCACCTTCCGAATAAAATAAAAAGTAGACACACATAAAAGAAAATAGTTTGTGATAACGCGCAAAAATTATTTTAGACAAATATTGGTTCCTTTATTTAAATTTGGACGCGTTCTTTGAGAGTACTGAATTTTTTTATTTTTTGTATATGAAAGGATACGTTTGGAAACACATTCACATTCGGCCGAGGATATTAAAACTGCAATTGAATAATAATTTAAATATATTTTGAACAAACATTAAGTTAAAAGTTTTGCAAGGTTTGTTATTTGTTTGGAAATTTGTCGCTACACCGCCGCTCGATAGCGCAGGGGAATACCAGCATATTTTACCAATCATGTGGCCTTGAGGCAAATTATTACCTCGCTGTCCGCGTGCTCAAACGCGCTACTCTCGCAGTAGACTAGACTGCCGATGACGGGGAGATCGTGGATCGAATCTCGGTCGGGTGTACTTAGGGTGGTTTTTACAAAATGGTTTTCCACTCTCCCTCCACGCAACTGAGGGTACACTTCCTAAAAATATGTTTCAAAACCATATAACCATTAGTGTAATAGGCGTATATAGTCTGAAAGGGTAGTAAGACGCGGTGATTAAATAAAATATTAAACTTGACCGGAATACGAACCTGAAATTCTTTGGTACTGACAGTTCAGTCTATTGTGATGATGCCGCCTTAAACTGTGCAATCTCCAACCGTTGTTTGGCTCTCCTGCTCAATCTGAATTATTTTGTATGACTTGTCTAAATTCAGTTAGTTATAATTATTCCTGCGATTGAGTCTTGACTGCAGAGTTTACCAAACCATTTTCCCTCTGTGGAATGCACCGCACGTGAAGATCGTCTCGTATTCTACGCAATCGAGGTAAAGGATGTGACTCACGTGGGTTTCCGACCAAGCCTCGTAAAGTCATTAATAAAAGCAGATATGATTACATTTTTGTGTCGCGGTTTGCATCGCGTCATTGTTGATGATTCACAAGTAAAGGAGGCAATTCCCCGACTCAAGGATGGATTAACACAATGGCGGTTTGGACCTTGCTGTTTTCAGAGACGCTAAGGTGAGAGATTGATTCCCACAGAAACAGCGAGCAGACTGTTGATCCATGATGTTTTGCGACACAACCTATTACTATTTATTTATTTATCTGAGGTATTTAATGTGCACTTTCTGAACCGAATGATTATATCGCAGCACACGAGAATTTCTATGAGCTAGAGCGAAGGGGCCAACCAATTTTACCGAGAGAGAGATTTTCCCATAACTTCTAGGGTTCTGTTAACCTTTCACAGTCGACATGGGACCAACGGCTTTACACCCCCTCCGAGGAAGTTGGGCTACGGATTTTTATCGCTCAAGAAAAATCCGTCGACCTCGGTTGAGTTTGAGCCCACGAACATTTTTATTATTATTATTTTATCACCGCGTCTTTCTAGCCGTTCGGGCTATACGCACATGTAGTAATTATGTTAATGTTCTAAGGGTGAGTAAGGTTGAATTTAGAGTAAGTATACTCGCATTTGCTTGGAGGGAGGGCTGAAAATAATTTTGTAAAAACCACCCTCAGTACACCCGACCGAGATCAGAGGTGATATTGAGTGTAGTGCATCAAGACTTGAGGTTCAACCCCATATCTTGAGTGTGTCAGGTGACCTGGCGGTCTAGGGGTAAGGTGTCAGATTTCTATGCTGGCGGCCGGGGTTCAATCCTCGGTCCCGGCAAAGATTTATATGATTACCAAACCCTTCCTTCACCTCTGACAAGACATCTTGTGAATGTGAGGAATGCCAGGCCTCCACCGTGGTTCGGATTCCACGTTAAACTGTAGGTCCTTCATTTCATCTCACAATCACCCTACCATTACACATTAGCGTAAGTGCGTATAACCCGAATGGGTAGTAAGACGCGGTGCTAATAATAATAATAATAATAATACTAATAATTGAGTGTATCAGTCGGAAGCACGAACCACTGAGCCAACCATCACGGTAATTGGGTAATATTGATATAATTTAATAATAGAACAAAGCTTTAAACACTGACTGCCAGTAAATATTACAATTTGAATAAATGTGTTTCTCTTTAAATCCCAACAAAAGCGTATGTAAGTGTGTACACGGCAATGGAAGCTACGCGCGCGTTCTGGTAAACACGAGCGTTACGTGCGTTAGGCCTCATTACGTAATCATCAGACTTGTTCCACGATGCGTAACGTCAAACGTAACACAACAGCTGCTGTTTGCGTGGTACAGCCTAATCAATCATTGATTACGTAAGATCTACATGTCAAATTTCGCGCGTGTACACATTTACTTTACATTCATGACTGTTTCCAGACTGTGGTCAGTTTTTATTCAAGACATATATTCTCCCCTATCAGCTTGCTAGGTCTGTCGTAGCTTCATATGTCTTATGATCTAACCTAAGACTAGGACAGACACAACATCCAGTCCCCCAGCCGTTAATTCATCACTGTGAAAGGGTAAACCCATATTTCACCAATGATAAACTTCAGGCCATACCGTGAATCGAACCCGGGACCCTTACCTCAGTAGGCAGACACGCCATCTGACTGAGCTAAGGTGTCGGGTCGTATATATACACGTAAATATATTAATTTTGAAACCACAGGGGTGCCAGGACGGTTTTACTCGGGGGAGGGGATGTGGGGTGTGGGATGTGACGTTATATCCAAGTCAAGTTTTGAATTTTAAAAACGTGGTGGTGTTAGGGGAGCCAAAATGACGTTATGTTTAGATTAATATAAGTTGAGTAAAATATGGGTTGGGGGGAGGGGAAGGGCCAGATCGTGACCTTTTGCCGCCCTAGGCAATGAATGAAAAACTGGGGGTGGTTTTTCCTAAATGGTTTTCCACTCTCCCTCCACGCAAATGCGGGTTCACTTCCTCTAGTTCAACCTTCCCTATTCCCAATCCATTAGCGTAATTAGTATTTAAAAGCGTATAACCCGAACTGGTAGTAAGACGCGGTGCTAAATAATAATAAATTTATATACAGTCCTTGTTTATCATTACAAACAAAATAGAAACTCTCGTTTTCTTACGAAAATGGATTTGAGGGTACTTTAAGTTAGGTAAATTTTCTAATTTTGATCATTTCTCCGCAAATATTTGAGATAAAAATAACTTACCATTGTAAAGTTTTAGTACTATTAAAGATAAGAATCTTTTATTTGAAATGTATTTTTATAAAACCAATAATTTCTGAGCTATAAGCAAATATTTATACTTTTAAATTAAGATCAAAATTAATTTGATTCTTATGCTCTTTGGTAGATAAAGATGTTTCTCTTTTCTCGATTTTTTTTTTGTAACAATGTGCCTATTTCCTGATGCCATTGAGTAAGTAACCGTGTGTATTATTGCATTTATGGTGTAGTGTTTATACAACAATGTATAGAAGACCCAGGGCCGGCTCGTGACTTTTTGCCGCCCTAGGCAATGAATGAAAATGCCATCCTCTCCTCTCAAAACATTAAAAAAACAACTAATTTTAAATGTTTTTAAATAAGAGAATTTATTATTGTTATTAAAAAAAATAACTACACAATAATTACAACAAAGAGTAATAGCAATAAATTGTCTGTATCTACTGTTCGCCCACGTTGTTCTTGACCGTACAGATCACGCACTGTTTGTGCAGGTTAGCTTGTGCCATCAGCTCCTCAACTCTTTCCTTCATTTTGATTAGTTCCGAAAACAAACGGGAGAGAAGAAATCAACCGGATTATAAGTTATGTTTATATTAATTTTATCAACAACAAACATTTTGCAAATAAAAACTTACAGTAAAAAAAAATTGGACGGATTTAAACTCTTTACAATTCAAGATCTAATGTTAAAGTTGTAAATTCCAATGGGCAGTAAATAAATTAAAAACAAAAAGTACAATAGCTCATTTTTGCCGCCCTAGGAAACTGCCTACCCTCCCACCCTCTCCCCCCGTAGGTTGATTACAAAAATTACAAACATACTAGAATATTGTGGTGGGTAATTGCTTTGCTTACCTTTTGAATTCACGTTTCTTTTCTTTAAAAACTAGAGATCAATTATGGAAAATTTCATAATATTGTACGTGCAAGTCTTCTTCATTTTGCTTTCAATGTTTTCAACTAACATTCATCTGCGCAAATGAGCTTTGAGACATCGAAATCGGTTAACAGCATTGTTTTGTCCATAAACAAAATTCTACCGTTTCTACAAAAAAAGTATACAAACCGAAAAAAATATCAGATGGGCCCTGTGTATAAAACTATAAACAAATTACATGGCCTCATAGCACAGGCCACACAATACACAATACACAATACACAGAGCACTAAAATGTTATTGTCTAACATGGGCTCCGTGCAAGAGCTATAAGACATAAAATACGTATTGCCCGAATGGGTAGTAAGACATGGGGATAAATAAATATGTATATCAAATACTATGGCTGTATATGTATACTATGCTCACACACTTTAGCGACTATTTGACTCCATTGGTCAGTATTAGAAAGGATTGAATTAAAATGTATGAATTGCACTTGCATAAAGTATTTTATATTGCTAAATATTAGAGAATTTATTCTTGATTATTAGTGGATTTAAACACTCATTTAGAACAAATAATTTTTTTTTTATATTTTTAAATTTGGATATCGTTCTTTCTATCAAGCCATGAGGTAGACATTTGGACGATTAGTAACTTGAAAACTGAGACTTTAGTTAAAAAATAAATATTCACCAGATAAATCAAAGCAAACTACAAACTACACTTTTTGAAGATAATTTCACTCAGGTGAGTTACACCGGGCGTCAGACAAACCTCAGAACGTTGTCCATCACTTTCCTGAACATAGATCGTCTCTCCCCCCCCCCCCCCCCCC
>CABFOW010001055.1:139745-163088 GCA_902141385.1 Timema californicum
CCCCCCCCAATTGTGATTTTTGCATTTTTAAACTCCCGTCCCGACCCCCCCTCCAAAAAAAAAATCCTGTGGTTCTCATTTCTCTCCTCTAAAATTAAATCATTAATAATCCTCGTACTGAACGTAGCAATAAAAAAAAAATCTCGAAAGCAGTTAATATCCTCGCCGATTGGAACGCTCCCGTCAGAGAATAATCTGTAGCTAACGAATGTGTGTGTGCCATCGCTCGAGTTGAATTAGTAACCCACAACCCCGTCAGAGGCACAAGATGACTACGGACGATACTAGCGCTTTGTTCCGTTGGAACCACTAGTTCCGCGCTTAAAACGATACTCCTCTATATTATTTCTGTTGTCAACGCCCCTTTTTATCAACACGCAGCCTACAGCGATGAATAAGATATCAGTGGGTAGGATCTTTTTACCGACTTCTGACATAGCAAACTCAGTTTACGTTAAAACACATTGTTTGTTTAAAATTTAAGTCAAAAGAAAAATCTAACAATATTTTTGTAATCAATTACTGAAAATAAACTCGCTTTTGATATTTTAAGTGTACACTTCACTGAGTATTTAATTTCAACAACCCAACAAAATACTAATTTTTTGAGGGGGAGGGGGAAGGTTGAATTGGAAAATTTTCGCATGGGTTTACTGGTAATTTATATTAATAATTTTTTAAAAATGACACCTGAACACAAAAATCAAACCAAAGTCCCGTATCTAGGTGTACTTTTTTTAAATAATGTATAAACATTGATACGGCTATATCCGTAACCTAAGATGGTTTCAATCTCCCAAGCTTCGCTTATATATTTTTTAGCACCAAGTATTACTACCCGTTCGAGTTGTACACCTATGTTCTAGTTAATTTAATGTGTTAGGGATGAAAACGGTTGAAATTTTAGAGGGGGTTGACCCGCATTTGTGTGAAGGGAGGGTGGAGATTTGTTTATGAAAACCACCCTCAGTGTGCCTTGTAGAGATCTAACTCTGTTCTATCCGTCATCGGTAGTCGAGTCTATTCCGAGAATAGCGCGTTAGACCATGCGGCCACCGAAATGATAGCCTCACAAGTCATATGTAATTAATTGTGCCAGCGTATGCTTTCTACATAATGTCATTATTATAACACCTGGCTACGAATCTTTCTTATATAAATGATGGCTTAACTAATATTGAATCCACTCTCCCTTCACGCAAATGCGGGTACACTTGCTATTAATATAACCTCCATGATCTCTAAATCCATTAGCTTAATTAGTATATAAGCGTACAACCCGAACGGGTAGTAAGACGCGGTGATAAATAAAACTAAATTTTAAAATGGATTGAGCTTGGGTTACGAATAAATTCATCACTGACATCCCAATTAAATTAGTTGAAACACTAACTAAATATTTGTATACCTGCAACGGTGGACGCGCCGAATAAACGTCAAGCTCGTCTAGTCTTGACTTGCCCATGGCGTGAAGGCTGGGGCTCGAATCCCAGCCGGGTGTACTGTGTGTTTATTTTAAATAAATGTTTTCCCACTTTTACTCGACCCAGATGCTTGTACATTTACTATTAATTGTGCCTTCTCTATCTAACACATCACTGTAGTCAACTGTTGATAACAAGGACAAGTAATACGAGCATGCGGTGCAAAAAAAAACAACAGTTACGATGGCAAGAATTTGAGAAGTTAAGAGGAAACATTTATAGAGATTTGAGTGTTTATTATTTGTGGCCGTCTATTTGATCTATTATTTCTTAGATAAACCTTACATTTATGTAATACAAGCATCATATGTGTTAATAAACAGTTTGATCTAGCCCAGATACGCCATTATTATTATTATGTGTTCATTTAAATGTTTCCTTTGTTTATTTTTTGAAAAGCGATAATTTGATAAATGTTACATTACTTTGAGTTTTCAAAATACTTTGGCCACTATGGATCAAAATATCTTAACTAAATTAGATACCGCTTGAATTGAATTTAAAAAAATTGTTCGCTCGTAACTTGCGCCTAGCGTGAGCAAATTCACTTTCAGGTGAGGATGTAGGAAAGACGAGAAAAGGTCAGTGTTTTTGAAAGTTTCATAGGAAAATATTTAGTTGTCAAAATAAATCAAATATCGCTTCAGTTCAAACATAAAGAGTGAAGTTTTCTTCGCGTGGTGATATCAACAGTTGTTGAATATATGTCGTGAGCATGGCAACATTAGATGAGGAACTTTTTAAATGAAGATAAAAAGTTGTCATTATATTCCCGGACACCCTTGACAAATATTCAACAATTGTTGATATCACCACCTGAGGGAACTTAAACTCAAGGTTTCTACTGGAACAATATTTAATTTATTTTGACAAAACTAATTTCTAATATAAAAACCGCAAAACTAATTAACTTTTCTCGCGTCCCCTACATCCACACTTTAAGCGGCGCAAACATTTATCAAGATACTTGATTCTAAAGTTATTTGAAGGTACTCGACAAAATGAACGTAGAGTAGACATGTGCTCAAGTTTCAAGAGAATTCCAGGTTCAAGTAGAATACTTGAATACCTTAGCTTGAAACTTGAACATGCTTGAAGAGTCCTTGACATGACTTTGAAAACAGTAGATAAATGTAAATTAAGATTAAGATTCAAGTTCAAGTGCTAGAATGTGAGATAGTTATAGACATTCGACAAAAGAAATATTGCACAATTTTAACAAGTGTTTGATTGTAAACTATAAATATTAATTCAATGATTTCAAAAACATTACAATTCACGAACTATAAGGGATCAAAACTTTATATTTTATGTTGTTTGAGTATCATTGGGTAGAATAGTAGATGTATGAGGCTGAAATTAAGTACAACTCTACATTAATAAGAGGTGTACACGAGGAACCATTTAGTATTAATAATAAAATAATGTAAAAAAATTTACTGTCTAATAACCTTAAAAAACACATAAGAACCCCACAGGTTGGGGCCTAATCATTTGGTTAGACACGAAAATAAAAAATGATACACCTCAACAAAAATATGATTAGATTATCTAAAAAAAAAGTTGTAAAATGTAACTACTTAAACAATTGTATTTAATATTAAGACGCTTAAAACAGTGACAAGTCAAGAAGCATAGAGGCTTCCTACCTCCTAAATGGAAACAATTTTCAGTATTTGAGCTTGAATAATTAATTTTTATTTGATATTATTTAAAGAATAAGCCATGGTTCAAGTTACTTTAGTCAAGTTTCTGGATGGATATAAACCCTGCTCTAACAGCCTTATCTTTCAGGACAATATTTTTTTCTTGCATATTCCCCATCCAGTTATTTCGTACATTCGCCTCATAAAGAGGATAGGTCGAGTGCGTCGAGGAATTGGTATCGGGTTTAAGAGGGGAAATAACAGCAGTCAAAACGAACGGCTCTTTCACTCCTCTCTCCAATCGAATGTTGGAAACTCGCCTAAAGAGGAATTCAGGAAATAACAGCAGTCAAAACGAATGTCTCTTTCACTCCTCTCTCCAATCGAATGTTGGGAACTCACCTAAAGAGGAATTCAGGAAATAACAGCAGTCAAAACGAACGGCTCTTTCACTCCTCTCTCCAGTCGAATGTTGGGAACTCGCCTAAAGAGGAATTCAGGAAATAACAGCAGTCAAAACGAACGGCTCTTTCACTCCTCTCTCCAATCGAATGTTGGGAACTCGCCCTCTTCGTCGGGTTTGTGGCAGTTAATATCGCTAATTACCAGTGTACTGGCACTAAGTGGTATCAATTAAACAAAGTGCTCGAGTAAATACAAGAAGAAAGTGGTTTTACAGATTAGTTGTGTTTTGTTCCACTGCAAAGGTATCTTCCTCACCAACCAGTCGAGTTTGATTAAAATAAAATGGATGAGTTCATGTAATAATGATTATTATTCCGGCTATACGCATATGACCCGTCTAACGCACTGCTCTTGCAAGAGATGAGACTCCCGATGACGGGGAGATCGAGGTTCGAATCTCGGTCGGGTATACTGAGAGTGGTTTTTCCTAAATGGTTTTCCACTCTTTCTCCACCCAAATACCCAAATAGAGGCACACTGGCTTTAAATATAACCTTCCTAATCCCCAAAACTAATAGTATAATTAGTACATACGCGTATGACCTGAACGGGTAGTAAGATGAGATGCTAAAAATAGATAATATATGCATATGTACTAATTACGCTTATAGGTTAGGAGCGAGGGAGGTTGAATTTATAGGAAGTGTACCCATACTTGCGTGGAGGTAGAGTGGAAAACCAACTATGGAAAAACCACTCTCAATACACTCGATCTAGATTCGAACCTATCTCCCCCGTCATCGGCAGTCTAGTCTACCGCGAGGGTAGCGCGTTAGACCACGTGGACACCGGAGGGGATAATCTTACCTTGATTGACTAGATACCATCGTGAAATCAAGAAAGGTAAGTTTTCTGCGGTGACCTGGTGGTCTAGGGGTAAGGTGTAGGACCTGTGTGCTGGGGGTCCGGGGTTCAATCCTCAGTCCCGGCACAGATTTATCCGATTACCAAACCCTTCCTTCACCTCTGACAAGACGTGTATTAATCACAACTTGTGAATGTGTGGAATGCCAGCCCTCCACCGGGGTTTGGATCCCACGTTAAACTGTATATCCTCCATTTAATCTCACAATCACCCTAACATTACACATTAGCGGAAGAGCGTATAACCCGAACGGGTAGTAAGACGCGTTGCTAATAATATTTAATTATTAAGTTTTCTACCTTTTATTGTAAAGCGAGTGTACATCGAACGACCAGAACAGGCCCCGCCTCCCCTTGTTTTTGAATCGAACAAGAGACACGGCGGTTTCAGCTACACGAAACTACGCGGCAATCCGATGCCATGACCTGCAATGTGGACTTAATTAAATTACCGTATTTCTGTCCGAGTTTGAAACGAGATCCATGACTGAAGTTTCGGGGGCATTTCCCCCTTTCGCCTTTCTTCCTCCTGACGCACCTAATCATGATTGATGCCATCGACATTGGTTGGCAACATTTTAGCTCTTTTTGGTCAATTTAACACGCGCGCTGATTAGTGGTGGACATGTTTGAAATGTAATTTACTCCCGCTGTTCCTATGCGAGAAGTTATTTTTAATATACATTATTCGGTTTAGTTCCTCGGTAATTCAGTTCTAATGCTTTTTACTTAAGAACCAGACACTCCATAGGTTTCAAGAAAATAGGTTTTTAATCAGTTGAGTTATAAAAAAAATCGCAATAAATCCATCCATACAATGAGATTTTTTTTTAAAAGTTAAATTTTCTTCATTCATTGAAATCAACAGTTGTTGAATACTTGTCAATGGCGTCCTGAAATTTAATGGCAACTGTTTCTCTTCAATTTATACATTTTCTAATCCAATGTTGTTGTGCTCATGACAGATATTCAACAATTGTTGATATCACCTCGTGAAGAGAATTGAACTCTTTTATTTCTACAGGAATGTTTTCTTTATTTAGACCAATGTTGATAGTGTTCTAAATTGTCAATACTCACATGTACTTAGTCACCGTTCATGGGGAAGTCGGGGTTTGGGTCCCAGCTGGGTCCATTAGAGGTGGTTGCAGACATGTTATTCCTACCCCGAGACCAGAAATGGGTAAACTATGGCCCGCGAGTAATCTAGAAACTATTATTTACTGAAAAGCGACAACGGAGATACTAACTTACAAATTTCACAGATAGATTAAACTGTTTTAAGAAATGTTGCCCATTTATTACATCCAAGGCCGTAGTCAGGGAGGGGGTTTGGGGGGTTCAACCCCCCCCCCCTCCTTGCAAATTTTACGAACGAAACATATATGACTTTATTTATGGTTCAAACAATATCAAAATTAAGATGCAAGTACAAATTAGGGGGCTGTGTTGCCATAAAAAATTTAGATAGCTTCTAGAACTGTTTATCCTTTAGAATTTTTATTTCTAGCCTGCCGCAATTGGGGGATGTGCCCACCAAATCCCCCGCCTCTTGCCCCCCCTGAAAATTGTTGGCTGGCTACGGCCCTGATTTCCACCCACAGATATTTATTCTCGATCCATCGGGGTACATATATATTTTACAAAGTAGACATTTATTTTTTAATCGTTATAAAAATCCCACCTGGGCAAGGGAATAGGACCCGACACACCTGTCTTAGCGTGCCGGTCCCTTGCCACTGATGTATTAAGGATATGTCCCGACTTGAGGGTTATTCATCACTCATAATTGAAGGCCGGGCTAGACTAGTAGAATTCATCGACTACGTCTTGTAAGTACTATTGAAACCGACAGCCACTCGCGACTCTGTTTTCGGCTTGAAGCTTCCGCTTGTCCCGGTTGAACACTCGGTTTACGCTAATTTGTAGAGATCTTACCTTGCACGTTTCCACTATGGCATAGCCTATAAGATAGGGCCATAGCATAATCCGTCAAGGAACCTTTCAGGGTGAGCGAAGTGTGCGATAGTACAATACATACTGAGGGTGAGAGTAGTATGTTTAGGCACACATGGTGCGGCGCGCGCACATGCGGTACAAAGTAGAACTAAGGTGTTCCATGCACCGTTATTGTAGAAACAACACTTTTTGGTCGTTTTAGTTTGTAGGACGTTAGAATAACTGTGGTTTTTTTAGCTGTGTGTCTTTTTTGACCGTTTGGGCTATACGCGTCTATACTAATTACGCTAATGGTTTTAGAGTTTAGGAAGGATATATTTATAGGAGGTGTACCCACATTCGCGTTGAGGGAGAGTGGAAAACCATTTAGGAAAAACCACACTGAGTACATCCGACCGAGATTTGAACCTCGATCTCCCTATGAACGGCAGTATAGGCTAGTCTACTGCGAGAGTAGCACGTTAGACCATGCGGTCACCGAAGAGGGTATCAGGAAAACTAATTTCAATCAACTATATCTAAAAATGGCTGAAAGCAACCTAACTCCCAAGACCTCCATAGTACATGTGCCTTATCTAGAATGATGTTAACGGGCGTAATATTAATCTTAAAAAAACAAACTTTTATTGTCTAACCTCGTATTTTCAAGATGTAATCTTTTTTTTTTATCAAGCTTTCGAAACAAACTATGTTATTAAGGAGTGGTTACATAGCCTTGCAAAACAATTAATTCTGAGCAAACTAAATATAGTTTATTGACAACTCTTTAATTGTGCTGACGTAACAAACAGCCTTTTAAGTTAAAACAAATGTTCAACGAATGCCTTGATCCTATTATTCAGACAAAGTGTGTATTCTGCTAGGACGCTCTGTATAGTACCTCTAGATCCTTGGTCCGTTGTCTCCCTTCTATTTTCCTAGATAAAGATCTAGCCAATAGCCCGTCATGGTCTCCTTTTTGTTGGCACAGCCTTCCTCACCCTTGATATAAAAGATGGAGGATGTGGAGTGGATTGGTCAAAGGGGTGGAGAAATTGTGAATCTCTCCTTAAACTTAGAGAATCGTCTATTTTTATTTATTTATTTCCATTGATACCTTATTTTATTTCTTTTTATATTTTCTCTTTTTATTTTATATTAGTTTACTATTTCTTTCTCTTTTCTTTCTCTTTTTTATATATTTCCTTTTTATTTCTTGCTCTGCCTATTTTTCTTTCGTTTTTTCCACAGTATTTTTGTTCTATGTATTTTTCTTTCTATCCTCTTCTTTTTCTGTCTCTTTTTATATCGCTTTCTTTCTTTTTATCTGTTTTTATTTATTTTTCTATCTTTTTATTTCTTTTATTTTTCTTTATTCATTTTCTTATTTTTATTCCTTTCTTTTCCGTCGAACATTTGGTCACTGTCCTTTAACTTTCTCTCGACCCCTCCGAGAGAGGTATTGTGATCAAACTCGAGATGTTGATAAATGACGTTTCATGACCCCCTTAAACCGCAAAAGTTGTTTCTGCGATGTCTGTCTGTCTGTCTGTCTGTAACTCGGGATAGAGCCGAAACTAGTTTACTGATAAGGCTTAAACTTATATCTAGGGTTTTTATAAGGTCCTCCCGAGGTTTTTTTTGAAATTACATGTCTAACCCTAAAATAAAGGGAAGTTTTTCCATGAACATGACTTTGGCGGTATTTTACACAAGCAGAAATTTCAAATTTTGACGATATACCTGCAACTATTTGAAATACGAAATAAATCATTGTAAAAATACAGTACTGTTAAAATTTAAAATATTTTAATCTGGAATATATTTATGAAGCCAATAGTTTCTGAGCTATAAGCGAACAAATTATTTTATGTATAACTTAAAAATATCCATTTGATTGTTATGCTCTTTGGTAAACAAAGATGCTCCTATTTTATCATTGTTTCTGTAACAGTGTATATTAGTAAATGTATACTCTTTTCTAGAGTGTTTTTGCAATAGTGTATATTATTTCGTTTCACATAATTTACGAATTTTAAGATAAAGTAGAGCGAAAGTCTGTGTGGTTCACCTTACCATTTTTTTTTCTGGGGGTGTTATTGGTGGGACCGACGAGTTAGATTTACCTTCAAGCAAGAAGTGGGACCGGTTCTACAAAAGGTATAAACAAAATAATTATTAACTTGAAAAGAATGTAATCTCTTAAATGATCGATAGTCAAATTATACGAATTATTTTATTTAAAAAAAGGAAGTTGATTTATAATAATGTATCACTCAACTTAACAACTAATTTTAAAACAAAATTGCCATAGATAAAATGGTAATTTCGGGCGTAATCATGGTAATGGATCTTATTTAAATGAGCCAATAAACAAGTCTGTGAAAAGTTACGTTTGTTAAACTAAAGATTTAAAAACTCTCCTTCTCTTCTGCGTAAATATTTATTTATTTGAGTAATTTAACGTGCACTTTTTGAACCGACTGGTTGTTTCAGCACACAAGAATTTCTATGAGCAAGAGCTAAATAACCTACCAATTTCGCCAGGAAAGTTATTTCCAAAACCTTCCAGGGTTATTTTACATACCACAATCGACATGGAACCAACAGGTTTACTTCTCCGAAGGAAGTTGTGCTACGGATTTTTATCGCTCAAGAAGAATTCGTCGACCCCGGCTGTGTTTGAACCCACGATCATCGGGTCCTGAGGTGAGAGCACTTGACCCCGAAACGACCTAGGTTGGCTCAATGAGTAAGTAAAGCATGACGTGATGAAATGGCACAAGTAAAACCTGCACAATTTCTGCGTTAATATAAAATATTACATGAACCCGTAGCTGGAAGGCGCAGGTCGTACAGTAATGCGAAATAACCGACCATTAAAACTTCAAGACCGAACATTCCAGTACAATTAGTTTAATTACACAACCCATTACGCTGCCTGGATAGTTGATAATAAGTTATCGCCACCAGGCTCCATTTTTATTTTTTGTAAAGATTAATTTATTTTATAATAATGACATGCCAATATAGTTTTTCTCCATTTTAATTTTATCTTTATTTTATGTTTCATATTATTTTTATAATGATAATTATTATTTTGCTTTGATATAATTTTTAAAATATATAACTTGACATAACTTGACATAGTTTGACATAACTTAACATAATTCGGGTATGCAATTGAAAAAAGGGACAAAGATAGTGTACCCGCATTTTCGTGGGAAACCATTTAGAAAGTAACACCCTCAATACGCCTAACCGGGATTTGAGCCCCGATCTCCTATATATTGGAAGTCCAGTCTATTTCGAGAGTGGTTTCTTATATCTTTCGAACACCGAATCGGGTTGCAAGCTAATTATTTTCATACAAGCTAACTAAGAAAAAAAATAAAATCCAACTTTTAAATATAATTATCAATTATATTTAAAAGGTTGAAACGCGTTTTTCTTTCTTAATTTAACTATCTAAAACGTCCCTTACTAAAATTATAATATTTTTCCAAAATAATGACAATAGAGTCGCGATTATCCGACCCTCCGTATTATCCGGTGTGGTTCTCGGTAGTTAACAAGTGTGATTTGAAATATTATTATTATTATCATTAGCACCGCGTCTTACTATCCGTTCTGGTTATACGCACTTACACTAATGTGTAATGGTAGGGTGATTGTGAGATGAAATGAAAGGACCTACAGTTTAACGTGGAATCCGAACCACGGTGCCCACATTCACAAGTTGTGAATAATACAAGTCTTGTCAGAGTGAAGGAAGGGTTTGGTAATCAGATAAATCTGTGCCGGGACCGAGGATTGAATCCCGGACCCCCAACACAGAGGTCCGACACCTTACCCCTAGACCGCCAGGTCAACCCGATACATATCCACTATAAAAATGTCACGCTCTATTTTCACTTATTGTTCCTCCCTTGTAGCCGATGTTCCATTTCCAAAATAAAGTGCTGTACAGAGTAAAGATTTTAAAAATTTCTTTCTCGTTTAATTTCTACTTTCCCCCTACAATTATTGTGTTCTATTTTTACATCGCAATCAAAAAATGGGTAGATTCTATTAAAACAAAGTTAAATGTTTTGCTAAAAATAAAAAACTGAATAACCCATTCTGACAATTATTTACACATGGATTCCTTACTATGCGGCCCGGTTAATCGCGACTCTGGTCTGTCCCACTCCAGCCCGGTTAATCGCGACTCTGGTCTGTCCCACTCCAGCCCGGTTAGTCGCGACTCTAGTCTGTGTCAGTCCATCCCGGTTAGTCGCGACTCTAGTCTGTGTCACTCCAGCCCGGTTAATCGCGACTCTAGTCTGTCCCACTCCAGCCCGGTTAATCGCGACTCTAGTCTGTACCCACTCCAGCCCGGTTAATCGCGACTCTAGTCTGTCACCACTTCAGCCCGGTTAATCGCGACTCCCGTCTGTCCCGAGTCCTCTATTCTCGCGGCGACACATCATAGAGTCTGGAGAGACTGTAGCTAGAAGTAGTTCTCCGCCGTGCCTGGAGGGAGGCAGGGGGCGGATAGGGTTAAGTGGCAGATCTCGGGGAAAGAAGGTCGCATTCTCACTTGACCTCCGTACTCTGATGATGAGGAGGAGGAGGTTGCGAGCGGCCCTGGGTAGAAACATCTGCCTCTCGTGTAGCCTACCCCACTTGTTCACACTTAGACCAGAGCTTGGTGGACTTGCCGTCAAGGGCTTCAAGTGGTGACTTCTCACCCCCATTTACTGTCGCTGTACACACACATTGTCAAGCTGGATGTACACTCTGTTCAACGTGAAAGGTTGACCTCTTACCTTAACGGAAAACACGACACATTATCATATTAAGCGAATGGTATTCAGCCTGGAGTACGCAATTACATCTCAAGTATAATTTTTTTTTAAATACACATATGTACCTAAGTACGGAGTTTGTTTTTTGAGCACAGTGTCTTGCCTACCCGGTAAGGGAATGGCGTGATTAAGTAATGTATGTGTGTGGTTTTTTATAATTTTTTATCATTTTTGTATTTTATGTTTTTTTTTGTGGTTTTTGGTTTCTTTGTGTGTGTGGGATTTTTTGGTGCGGTTTTGTGTACTGAGCGATAACAAATCCGTAGCACTTATTTCGGAGAAGTAAAGCCGTCGGTCCCACGTCGATTGTGGTATGTAAAAGATATGTGTGAATACCTTTCCCGACAAAATTGGTAGACCTTTTCGCTCTCATTCGTAGAAATTCTCGTGAGCTGACAGTTTGGGAAACACTCCAATATTGCATAATACAGTATCAAATATATCGATGGATTCAATAACTCATTATCTCATCCAACACTCGATGTGATGTAGATTGGTAACCACGCGGACTAGACGTCACTATCATAGTGTCTGATGATCTGGTGAGGGGGAGATCGGGTATTTAATCTCGGCCGAGTGTACTGAGGGGTATGTCAGACACCTTAACTCAGTCCGTAGAGTGTCTGTCTGCTAAGGGTCCCGGATTCGATTCCAGGAATGTCTGAAAATTTTGACATTGGTGACGAGGGGGGTTTTCTCTTTCAAGGTGATGAATTAACTGATGGATGTGGTGTCTGTACAATATATAAGTTAGTTTGTAAGTCGTGTCCTGATATGATCAGTCCTTTAATACCTTACATAAATAAATACATGTTGACCCTCTCTAATGAGGTTTTTTTTCTCTCGATTATTTCTCAAACTTCAATCCACATAAATGTGTGTACATTTATTATAAATTCTACCTTCCTCATACCTACCCCACTAGTACAGTCAAATTATTAAAAGAATAACCATATAACACACAGAAACGTTATTCGATCCACTTTAATGTATTCATACATTAAGTTGTGTCATCTGTACCTTTTGAATAGTCTCTTCTAGAAATTGCACTCGATAGCCAAGTAAAATAGTAAACAAAATTGATAAAAGTATAAAATATGTTCTTGACACTGATCATATATTTTTTTATGTGGGGTATGTCTTTGAAGATAGATTCATGTTTTCAACTTGACCCAGTTTAACCCTTTTTGTATTTCCCCAATCGTCGTATATCTTGTGTTTACGAGCACGTGGGTGGGGGACCGCAACTTCGTCGCACTTATGTTTCATCGTACGACAGTCTAAAAGCACGATGTAGTGAGCTGTATACAACATACGTGGGTCCATACGGACACCAGGAGCAATATACAGACCACCCATTCCTCCTCAGGCAACAAATGTCACTATAAAGTTACCACTAAAATACAATCTGTTTATTGCTTTTCGGAAACTTTCAGGACTGAGGGACATCACATTAAATATAACAACAAGAACAACTAATAAAAAAACAGCAACAAGTTTTTTTTATTACGTCACGGTGTTTACAATTTCAAAGCTGGTATTAATTGCTATGTAACACGCAAATAAGACAAAATAAGTTTAAATATTTTATTTGAATCAAACAAAGAACATAATATAAGCTTTAAAATTAAACGCACTGTGACGACATTAAAAGATAAATGTTGCCGATTTTAATACAGGTTCGTATTGTTTCTAGATTTGATGCGCTGTCTAGCGGTAATAAAGTTGTATTTTACTGGTTACTTTATAGTGAGATTTATTACCAGTGGAGAGATGGCTGGAGTGGTACTATAGATATAGAATAAAGGAGAGCTCCTCTTGAAGATCTTGCTGTTGTATAGATACTCTTTTGGTTAATGGAGCGACTCCAACACACCGGGTGAAGCATCTAGGTTTGGACACAAGAATATAAAATATTTTTTTTATCATTTTAGAGAGAAAAAAATGTTTCGAACACAAGTTTTTTTGTTTTTGAGGGGGAAAGAGAACAGCACACGTTATTTTTGGTTTGGTGGACGTCTTCAAGGTTATTTCAAGCTCAACTTTATTTGATTTTCTAATGTAAACCTTTAATTTTTATAGTGATATTCTATTCAAATAAATAAAGATTTGTTTTGATACTTTTTCTATTCAACATTAAATTTGAAGATATTTTAACTTTTATATTTTTTACTAGAGAACTTAAAAGAGTATCGAAGTTAATGGTCATCATTTTGAACATTTATTAAAGTAATATGATAAATAATATTGCAATTAACATAATAGAGACTAACATAATGTTATAAGAAGTTGAGTAAGAATTGGTATAAGAAATTGCACGTTAAAATCTCCTCAAAAATTGATATCAATTTAAAAAAAAAGTTTATGTAAAAGTTTTTTGTGTCGAATAAAATGCCGTTAAAAACTGTTTTCATTTAAAAACCAAAGTTGACCTAAAAGAACTTGAAGATGTCCATCAAATCAAAAATGTCTATTGCCGTTCTTTCCTCTCTCTCTAAAAAAAAAAAAATCTTTTGAACATTTTTTTTTTCCTAAAATGATTAATTTGGGATATTATTGTGTCTCAAATCCTTCACTCGGTGGAGAAGTTTCGGAGAAATCACACAAATTAAACCACACCTCAGTGCAAACAGAGATTCGAACCTCCATCAATGAAACTTACGCCTCAGACAGACAGACACACAGACAGACCAACTGTGTTGGTAAACTATATAGATCCTACATGTATAGCATAAAAATCACCAGTCCTTGCTTCGTAAATAAACAAGGCTATTCATGAATTACTTGTAAATGAGTTTAGAATTAAATAGATTTATTTTTGTAGAGAGCGTTTTGCTTCTTACAATATTACCTACTTTATTTTTACGTGGCTTTGATAAATGAGCGCACAAAAGTACATGGATCTAAGTATATAGAGTTGTCCGTTAGTATTCTATAAGTACACTAGAGTCGCGACTATCCGGTCTAAAGTGGCGGCATTCCGGGCCAGATAAAGGAAAAGTCGAATAATATGGAATCTTCGTGTAAATAATTTTCAGCATTGATTTGCTTCGAGCACACCTCCCTTGACACAGCTTCTGTTTCCAGCCAAATCAAAACAGTGCTGCTATCTACACCGACCAATAGTAAGTTACTATTTTATTCGGCAACCGCATGGCTAGCAGTAATGCTTTGCTGTCTTCAATGAAACAGTTGTAAGGATTTTGCGATTTTTTTTATTAATTATTATTGGATATGTACTGGTTTGTTTATTTTAAAACGCACTTGTGAACACCGAGATCAGCCGGATAATTGTAACTCTAGTGTAGTTTTAAGGTGATTACTTTTTTGTATGCTTCAGTTTATCGTCTTGCTTCAGCACCGTTCAATTTTGTGCTCCCTCCGCTCACCCCCTCACCGCCCCTCTCCCTCGTATTTAAATTCCCTCTCGTTGACGAGACATCGCCCCCCAGGACCCTAAATACGCATTTTGTGTGCTCCGCTCCGAAATTACGAGGGAAGATCTGTAGAATTAACAGCACCCACAGCGTGTATCCCGAAAGGGTAGTAAAATGTGGGGCTAAAAATAAAAAAAGCATCCATCATAATGATCTTATTTGACTAAATCGATCCCATGGAGCATTTGACGGGGAATCAACACTGAAGGAAATGGCCCATCGCTTTCGCTGCTATAATCATAACATATTTTGTAGTGTTAAGGAACTTTGGTAACTATTACATTTCTCTCTACCTGCTGCACCCCCCGGCCCCTTCCTCGACATTTGGCCAAACACCCTTCTCTCGCAGTCATGAAGTATAACTGCTATAGACGGGTTGTTCCAAGCAAACAGTGCTAATTAATCTGCGAGCAATTACTTCAGAAGGAGTAACTTTCAAACGCCGCGCCGCTTTTAATTAGATGAACACTTTCAACGAAACCCTCACTATTTCATTCTTCCCTCGCAGGGCTGCGCATTTAACTGGTAAAGTTGCCAGATGGGTTACAAAACTTGACTGGAATATAGGTATGTTTATTATCATTTGTCAGACACCTTAGCTCGGTCGCTAGCGTCTCGGTCTACTGTGTTAAGGTACCCCGGGTTCGATTCCTGGCATAGCTGAAAAATGCATCGTTGTTGAAATGTGTTTTTTTCTCTCTTTATCAGTGATAAATTAACGGACCGGGGGCTGGATGTTGTGTCTGTTCTATATTTAAGTTAGTTTGTAAATTGTGTGCTGATATAATCGGTAGGTTAAGAAAGTGAACAATAAATACCTCAAATAAATGAGAAAGAATGTGTTATTTGTATTATTTAAAAATAAATCTTCGACGGGCCCAGCAATTTTTGTAATACACTTAATTTTAGAATTATGTTTCGTTGAATTCAACCTTAATTAATGATTCGAATGAAATTGCATGAGCCTCGGCCCTGCTCCGGATTGCTTAGGCTTTTATTGAGCTTCAAAGCAACAAACAACCACCGAAAGATTCAAGTTTAAATCCCAATGGAATTTAAAAAAAAAAAATCATAGAGAGGGCGAAAACAAGGCGGGATAAATTTGAGTCAAGAGTCCAGAATGGTTATTCGAGTTTGGAAATTGTTTTAGTATTTTTTTCTTTCTCTATTAACAAACTAATGTTTTAATTGCTTTTTAGGATTTCTCTAATTAATTTTCATTGCTATTAAAAAACCTTGCGTTTTTTATAGAGTTATAAGCGAGTTTTAGTGATACCTTAGTAAACGAGTTATTACAGTTTTTTTTATAGCAATGAACATTTTAAGGAATTTCCCCAATACATTTTTTATTTTGTGACAAAAGTTTGCGACTCGATAGAGAATGAACTAGTTCCTAACAAAGAACTTTTTTTGCATCTCGTCTTACTACCTGTTCAGTTAATGCGCAAAATAATTACTCTAATGATTTATGGATTAGTAAGTTTGAATAAAAAGGAAGTGCACTCACATTTTCGTGAAGGGAGAGTCGAAAATCATTTTGGAAAAAATAACTCTTAGTACACTCGACCGGGATACGAGCCTTGATCTCCATGTCATCGGCAGTCTAGTCTTCTGCGAGGGTAGCGCGTTAGACCAGGGGTGTCCAACCTTTATGTCAAAGGGCCAAAGTTTCCGTCTCTTGTTGTCTCGCGGGCAGCAATATTAGAATTGAATGGATATTAAAATATTAGTATCAACTCTTCTCTGTTGTTTCTTAGTGTTGCCATTTGCCGGTTCAAAGTTCATTTGTATTAAAACGTAATATTTTTCTTCGCGTAAAAACAAAATATTGTTTGTAAAATACGTATTTATTTTATCAGTTGAGTATGTGAAAAAATATATGTGTATTTGTTTGTCATTTATTTTTCTCTTGAATCAATGTTATACTTTCCATGAGTAGGCGGGCCGCAAAAAATGACACCAAGGGCCGGAAGTGACCCGTGGGCAGTGAGTTAAAGACACCTGCCCTAGACCATGCGGCCACCGAAGTGGGTCATTACATGGTAATACCATCTAGTCTGAGAAATGTACTCTATAAGATCTCTCTTCCTGGTGAGGTTCCTGGTGAGGTTCCCGGTGAGGTTCTCGGTGAAGTTCCCGGTGAGGTTCTCGGTGAAGTTCCCGGTGAGGTTCTTGGTTAGGTTCTTGGTAAAGTTCTTGGTTAGGTTCTTGGTAAAGTTCCCGGTGAGGTTCCTGGTAAAGTTCCCGGTGAGGTTCTCGGTTAGGTTCTTGGTAAAGTTCCCGATGAGGTTCTCGGTGAAGTTCCCGGTGAGGTTCCCGGTAAAGTTCCCAGCGCTGTTTATTTGTAGGCTATACTCCACCGTGATGCGCGGTGACTCAGGTCCATCTTCCATTAGTAAAGGTCGAAACTCACTTGACATCAATGACGATTATTGCTCATTGCCGGACATGGATCCTTGCTCAGTCGGCGTCATCCCCGGACAACGTCACGGGCTATCACGGGGGAGGGGGGATATTTTCTCTATCAGTATGTCTATCGTGGATAACTCGATAAATAGAAGGTCAGCACGCAAATCTGGATCACCTGGGTTCAAGTCTTTCTCCCAGTGTAGTTTTACTCTTACTATAACAACTTTACTAGAATATCGTCTGGAAATACAATTTTTGTTGTTGTGATAAAACAAGGTTCATAGAAATAAACATGCAGGAAAAAAAATCCTTCCGGCAGCCAAAATTGGTAATATTATTAAATATGTTAGTTTTATGTTATAGGTATTGATAATATCTATCAAAAGTGACATCTTGAGATCATAAGATTTAACATGAATAAACAAATGCGGGTACTTTTACTCCAAATTAAACCTTCCTCATTCTTACCACATTAGCGTAATTAGTACAATACGTATAACCCGAACGGGTAGAAAGATGCGGCACTAACAAAAAACCACACACATATTCACATGTCATTATACTGATCATAAGTCATAAGTAACATATAAACATGGAGATAGCAATTAATTTAAAAATAAAACAATTCTGATAATATTTAGTAGCTATATAGATTAAATACATATTATATACTACTATAAAGCCACATGGCTGACTCACTCACTAACATTTAAGTTTACCCACTTCCAGATGAGCTAGAAACTGGAAATTTGGCAAACTTACAGCTTCTAGCCTGTAGCCGACGGGAAAATTCCAAAAAGTTAAAAATTTTAATCCTTAACCCCCTTAAAAAAATCAAAAAGGCGGATAAACTTTAAAGTAGGTGCGGACCTTTCTTTGGAGGTCTCCTGTGGCTAAACGGTAAGACCTATCAAAAAACTGCTCTGGAATTACATCAGTTTACATCCACTCGCAAAGAAAACTCACTGGGGAGGGTAGGGAGGGGGACGAAGCCCACAACGAGAAGTGAACTTTTATATAATTATAATATTACTTTCCAGATATATTATTACTGTATCCTTACATTTCCCCTCACATAGTGCATAGTTGTGATTCATGGGATTGTTTATCCAATTATTTTTGTGTCCTGAAATCGTTGCAACTCGCGGGAAATATGAGCTGGGACCAATCCCGTGATCCATCAATCAAGAGACGGCGAGATACAATCTGTTGAGTAATGGGATATCGTGAAATGTTGGATAATGGGATAACGCGAAATGTTGCAACGAATTTGATGCGCTTTGCTTGCGCGAATAACCTGCAAAATATGTAGTTTTTTAAAAAATATTTATAAAGTGCGTATAAAAGGTTATTAAGATAAAGTTTTTTTTACAAGTTATTGTCTTACTACCCGTTCGGTTTATACGCTTATGTACAATTTACCCGACTAGTTTTAAGGATTAGGAGGGTTACATTTATTGGAAGTGTACTTTCATTTGCATGTATAGAGTGGGGAAAACATTTAGTAAAAAAAGCACCTCTGTACACCCGACTGAGATTCGAACCTCCTTCATCGACAGTGTAGTCTATGTAGAGAGTAGCGCCGTAGACCAAGCGATCACCGAAGTGTATAGATCGTTGGTTTATTTATCGTTGTAAATGAGTCCTCTTGGTCGGTCAAATGGGCTTCATGCGGACTTTCTGTCGGCGCATACATTATTCACCGGACGACCTCGGATATATAAGGACCTGTAGGAAAGAGATTTTCTTCCAGACGACTCCCTAGGGAAGCTGGAGGTGACCCCGCCCGGCCAATACATCAGCTGGGACAGGGGTGACCAACCCTTCAGTCCGAATCTTCCCCGGACACATCCCCAAGATAATATTCGTGTCTGAAGCGTAAAAACAAGTTATTGCCTATTCATGGATATTTGATAAATAGTTAGTAACAGTTTTATAAGAAGTTAGTTTTAGCACCGCGTCTTACTACTTGTTCGGGTTATACGCTTTTGTACTAATTACGCTGTTTTTAGGGATGATGAAGGCTGTATTTATATAAAATATACCTGCATTTGCGTTGATGGACAGTGGAAAACCTATTGGGATCAAACCCCCGATCTTCGGCAGTTTTTTCTACTGTGAGGTTAGCACGTCAGACTATGAGGCCACCGAAACGGGTGATAATACTGTTAGTTTGCTCTGTGGTCCCCTCTCGTATGATCGTGGGACCCATCTGTGTGGTTACCAAATTACTCTCAACCCTATCTAGTGTCTCTGTCTTCCATCTCTCTCTCTCTCTCTCTCTCTCCGAGTGTCTCTGTCTTCCATCTCTCTCTCTCTCTCTCTCTCTCTCCGTTCATTTCGTGTGTGCTCTAGCTCCAATCAGGACGACTCTCTTGGAAAATCATAAACACGATGGCCTTGTGCAGTTTTTTTTAAACTTTCGCTACACTGTTTGATTACAGTCTGTTGAAATCGGGTATTTTCCTTTCCACTTGGTAATAAACTAATGCATTAAGAGCGTGCACCGCATGCCAATAACTCTGTGATACAGGCGGCTATGAATAGTACATTTACACCAACACAATTGCACGTGGATCATTTCTGATTGAACATTAATGGAGGTAAAGAGTTGATAGAAGTTCCTAATACTGAACATTGTTGTGGTATTAAAGGATATTTGGATTAAAACTGCATTAAAAAAGGAGTTTTTGCCCATTTCAGGATGGCTCCACAGCTAAGCACTGTGCACAAATCTTCATTCCACCTTAACAGGGACATACTGTAGTTATTAACAAGAAACTTTGTCTCCCATCGTCACCGCGGGAAATGTCAAGTAATCATTCAAATACGAATGCATTGCACACATTTCTGGCACATCTTGGTCTTTTCTCTTCCCTTTAACTCCCATAATACCTCGCGCGAGCCGGGAGCTGAGTTTGGCCTTCTATGTTTTTTTAAATTGTGTGTTGTTTATATTTGTAAACGAATTAACTGGTTTCAACCAAACTACCCACAAAGGTGCCTTCCAGTAATACTCCCAAAATGTTACACGTACTAAAGGAGAAAAATCAAAAAACTTTAATTTGATATTATTTAGTGTTTCATATCTCTACATTATAAATGAATTGATATTATTTTTACTTTTAAAAAAAGGTTCTATAATAGACCGTGGTTCATACATCACCTTTGTGAGAACCGTATTACCTGTAGACCTTCTCATATTTTTAAAACTAATTTTCAACCATTCATGTGAAAGCTTGTTTTAGTCAGATTGTGAACAAAAAAAAAACCAACCGCTGTAGTTTTTTCAAGAACGCTCTGTCTACCCGCGGGGGATTAAAGGTCTGGTACAATTTAATTTGGCGGATGTTAATGCCAATAGGTAACTACATCATCGGCACCGGAACACCTCACAGGTAGATTCTCACTCGCTGATATCTCTGGGAACATGTGCGATCTTACTAACCAAAGATACATTTAATTTAATTTAGCAAGAAATTTCCAGAGAGTTAGTTTTAGCTAAATTATTATTATAACCACCGCGTCTTACTACCCATTCGGGTTATACGCACTGACGGTAATGTGTAATGGTAGGATGATTGTGAGAGGAAATGGAATGGAGAACCTACAGTTTAACGTGGGATCCGAACCACGGTGGAGGCCTGTCATTACCCACATTCACAAGATGTGATTAATACACGTCTTGTCAGAGGGGAAGGCAGGGTTTGGCAGTCAGATAAATCTGTGCCGGACCGAGGATTGAGCCCTGGACCATCAACACACAAGTCCGACACCCTATCCCTAGACCGTCAGGTCACCCTTTAGCTAAATTAAAACAGAGACTGAATTTTGATGTGTGCAATGAAATATTTTCTGACGTTGAGAGGCGGAAGAAGCTGGTCCGGTAGAGATGACCTGGTTGTGCGCTTTCCTAACTCAGCTGTTTGTGACAAGAGGAGCTCCCTATAAAACTGAGTGTGTGCTATATATAATAATATATTCATGAATAAATAATTCATAGACATAAATAAGTTTTAACTAATTAACATATAAATATCATCGCACTATCAGTTCAAGGTGCTCACCCACTGAGGCGCGGCGTAGAGAATAGTCGTTTCAGGGGGTGTCCGCCCGTCAGAGAGCGGCGAGGCGAAGGGAAGGCCTCGTGGCGCGGGTTGTGAATCCACACATCTCATTTAGATTCTTGACCGCAAGGCGCAGTCACCACAGTACAGAGATTACCATTTTGTAGGTAGGTTGTGTTAATAATAGTAAAGGCCGTAGTCAGGTGTCTTTTTTTTTGGGGGGGGGGGCTCAACCCCCTACTCCCTGAAAGGTTATGGTCAAAATATATATCTTAATTAGGACTAAACGTTATCAAAATTAAGGTACAAGTACAAATTAGGGGGCTGTGTTACCATAAAAAGTACTTCATAGAGCTTCTAGAGGTGTTTAATATCTAGAATTATTTTTCCTTTGACTTCAGCAGTTAGGTGGTTATGTTACTATGAAAAACACTCTAGAGAGCTTCTAAAGGTGTTTACCATTTAGAATTTTTCTAGCCTCCTGCAATTGGGGGATTTTCCCGCCAAATACCCCCTTGAAATTATTGACTGGCTACGGCCTTGATAATAGTGCCTGAACTGCGAGGGCAATCAATGTGACAGGACCACCTCCTCAGATGTAGCCTTATTGCCAGAATGAAGGAAGAGGAAAAGTCGTTTTATTGGTAGCTACTGATTTGTTAAACGTTAACAACATAACCTTAAAATAAATACTTGAAGAGACGGCAGGCAGCAGCTACACACAGTAACCACAATAAAAGATGCGAGCACGTGACTCGGTAGAGGAAGTTCCCCCGATAGTGTCCGAAGGGTGAAGAAGATAAAATATTAGGGCTCTTGGCTTATCCTACCCACATTGGTGGCAAGGCCACAGACAAATAAAATACCCAGACACCCAACCTCCAGGTTAAAATGGTTGCGCTCCTCTTGGCAGCTTGAGTCCTTCACCACTAGGATCGCTGCGGTTAGTCCTATCATCACCCAGCGGTGACACTAGCGTAGCCCAGTGTTGAAGGACTCGAGCTGACAAAAAGGAGCGCGGCGAAGCCCCCGTGAGGTTGAGAGTCTGTGGCCGAGGCGGAGAAAGGTGACGGGAAGAAATGTCTCCTGGTTGCTTCCGCGACTTCTCCCGCCACGCCTCAGTGGGTGAGCACCTTCACACGGTTTATCAACGATGTACAACAGCTTGAATTGTCCTGTTGATCACGAGAGAGATAAGAATCGCAAATGGACAAATTGGAGCCCGTACACTGGAGCGACATTTCTTCCCGTCGCCTCTCCTCGTCTCGCGACAATGTGCGAGAGGAGGGGGGGGGGGGCTATGAAAAGCGACTAACCAAAATATGTAATCTTCCTCTCTCTCTCTATCACTTCCGGGTATTGTCGGGTGAAATTACTCAACTTTGTCTCTCGGTAGAGAATGAGTCACGTGTTCGCATTTTAATTTAATCAACTACTTTAGGGTGACCTGGTGGTCTAGGGGTAAGGTGTCAGACTTCTGTGCTGGCGTCCGGGGTTCAATCCTCGGTCCCGGCAAAGATTTATCTGATTATCAAACCCTTCCTTCACCTCTGACAAGACATCTTGTGAATGTGAGGAATGCCAGGTCTCCACCGTGGTTCGGATTCCACGTTAAACTGTAGGTCCATTTCATTTCACATTCACTCTACCATTGCACATTAGCCTAAGTGCGTATAACCCGAACGGGTAGTAAGACGCGGTGCTAATAATAATAATAACTACTGTATTTATTTACTGTATGTTGCTGCTTTACGTCCCTTGGAGAGTTGTTATTTTAAAGGTATGTTATTCACATTTAAAAAACCAGTACCGATCAATAAATGAACTCTTATGTTATTTTTTTAGCAGAGATGATACGACAAGTTAGATTCCGAGCACCATCGTATGCCGAGACAATGTTGGGTTGTTTTTTTCCGAGTTTTGTGGGTGTAAAACCTGTGCCACGAGGGCTTCTCCTCTGCTCGCAGGGTCTTAGTGCGCGTGCACTTTTAGAGACTTAGGGCCAATTTCATGGTCAGACTTAGTACGTCTCAAGTGTGGCGCTATAGTAAATACAAGACAATACCTAGACCAGAATGGACTGGGACAGTTTCATAGTCACTTAGTACGTCTCAAGTGTGGTGCTATAGTAAATACAAGACAACTACCTAGACCAGAATGGACTGGGACAGTTTCATAGTCAC